>JAMAJY010000061.1:0-65601 GCA_023628775.1 Lecanicillium sp. S3808
GGGGCGGGTTCCCAGTGACGGTGATTGGGCGCACGCGGCGAAACGGGCCCCGTTACGGCAGACACTGCCTGAGTAGGGTACCACCTCAGTGCAAGGGAAGAAACGCTTGATGCAAGGGCTCCCCGTGGATGATAGCTGTAGCGCCTTGCGGGTGAGACTCGGCCATCCCATCTCAAATAGACACCAATCAATAATTGGACACTGTGCCGTATTAATGTCAACAGCCACAGGCCAAGATGTTCATCGTTACTCCCACTGAATCTAAGCTCCTATAGTATTTTTGTTAGTTTAAAAGCCCCCCGAAAAAGTCCACATTAGGAGGTAGGAGGTTTAAGCGTGATAGACATATGCCCCTGACTCACCATGGATTGAGCGACAACAAGGATGACGTGGGAATACGGTGAGATGCGTGAGTAAGACGGTAGCACATTTAAAACGAGACCGGCTCATTCCTCGCAACATTTTGCAGCTTGATTGTAAGCAAACCACGCCGGGATGTATGGGAATAACCGAAACATGGCTACATCTTGGGGATGTTCAGTCCTCGAGCATAGTTTGGGGACTTAGGTCTTAAAACAAAGACGGGAAAGTAAAATGGTGATTTGGGCGGCATTATGGTCGAGAAAAAGCAAAAAAAGTAAGGGCTTGTTATCAAAAGGTTCCTCTTTCCTGTTTTGAATTAGGACCGAGAGAAGGAAGGATCATGGTAACGCGACAGGAGAAGAAAGGAGGGACTGTGTCTGGCACGGTATGAGCAGTACGAAATATAGTCTAATTAGCCCATAATGAGCGTAGCGCGGTTTTAAAGTTTAAGACAGGACCATTGGAAGACTCCGTTGGAGCTTGGCAGCTGCATTCGCGGTCGGATCGCCAGCGTTATGAGATCAACCTTTTAACGACCAGAAGTGACTTATGGCAGAACATTGGCCCCGCTATAAACCGACATAGCTGCGTCGTTAGTCGAAACATGGCGCACGACGTCGTATGATATTCAGCGTCATATGTCACCTGTCATTTGTGAGCGAACTGACTTCCACACATGTGTGTTACATGGCTGAATTCTCTTCAGTTGGTGCGGATGAGTCACGTAATTGGTAAATATGCCAAGTTGAAAGAAAGCCAAGGGCAACCAGCTCATGAAGCTTCCTAACACTAATGTGACGGCAAAGTTGTCGTATTCTCAACAAGCATAGGACAGCCTGTCACAATACGGAGTCATTCTTCAGTAAAGGCATCTCAACTAGTCGAGTGGCCACTGTGTCGTAGAATAGCGACAAGGAATTGTTAGACTTAAAGTGCAAACTGGAAATATAGCGAAAATTTACAACACCGCAGACGACACTACTAAGTGCCATTCATCCCACGAGAGGGTTAGCGGTCTTCGACGGGTGGTGCAGCAGTTTTCAGCCCAGTCGGAACCTCTTGGCAGCAATCTCCCGTCACTGCTCCTCCATGTAAATGCCAGCCACATTTTGGGACGGCCAGTCGCAAACTCAGTGGCAGCCCAGAAGGCGGATCCGGTAGATCGTTCGGAGGGCTCAATAATAGCGCACTAGGTATGTGCTTGGAATCGAAGGGACTGCGGGCCAGGCCGACCCCGTTTCAGCTGGGCGTTAAGCCACGCTCATCAGGTATCTTGATAGACAACCTCAGAGGTACTCAGAGCTTGACGAAGTTCCTGCAAAATGGTATGTTGCTAGGTTAGGCAACGAGGCAATGGCATGAAGAAGCTTGTGGGCAGGGACTGGCCGTATATACCATACTCCAGCTGCACATTGCAACGCGAATTTGACTCAGGAACATGAGTAACATTGGTTAATGAGCCGTGGAATGAAGTGCAGGACAATTGACTTTTGACGGGTGTTGTCCGCTAGTCTCACTTCATGATCCACTAAGAGGGCAAGGAGAAACACGGGCGGCGCGGAATCTGAGCCGAGCGCAGAAGGGTGAGTGACCAAGAAGTGTTTGAGTATATTCAGTGGGCTGCACAAGTAGTCGACCCCATCCTGGAACCTGAGCCATGTATCCCAAATGCGGAGGTTGAGACTTCCGCCGCTTTACCAAAGTCAGAGTTGGGGATCGGAGCATTCCACTGAAAGCCACTGTAATCCACTGAAGCGGAGTCGGGCTTGGAGTGTTCGCCGTAGTTAATAAAGCGGCGTAAATTTTATTCCTCCCTTGTCTCATCGGCTACATAGAGTAGTACCTATTAGGGGTCAAAAACGGAGTATTAGTGCCACCCACTAAACGTACCAGATTACTCGGCCGTACACACAGTGCCAAACCAAGGTAGTAATACATACCACATAACGCACCAGAGCACGGAGTTGGGTCTTCATCACTTGAAAGTACGAGCACTCGATGTAGTAGCTTATCTTACGTTGGAGTTACTTGGCGCGTAATCCGCACTATAGGAGATATGTGCGTGGCCCGTTGTCCCAAGTGGGCCCATCCAACGCAACGGTTACGTCCTACCGCCACACCGGAGTCCACGCAAGACGACAACCTATTGATAGATTGGCGGCGAGTGTGCAATTAAAAAGACGCTAGCGTTTGCGAAAGTTGGATATAGCAATATGTGGCGTGTGGCGGTGCCAGCGGGCAGCAGCTGTTGCTACCCCCGCTCGGCGTGGATGCCCAAGAACAAGGACAGAATGAATACAATCATCAGTTTCTGGCTTCAGTAATCGACTACTCTCCGCATAGTGAATCAAGTGGGGCATCGCAAATCCAACAATTAAGAGTCTCAATACGCTTTCGAGTTGACTGCGCCGGACGAAAGATACGCGATGTCGAATAATACTGCCTCGAAGAAGGTTCTGTTGCAGACCTTCGAAGATTGGGGACGCTGGGATGAAGAGTTCCAGACTAAGGCAATGAGCCTACATCTATGGGACTATATTGACCCAGATAATGACCTGTTGATGATGGAACGGCCTGAAAGACCGGACATAGGCGCCTACTACAGAAGGATCCCCGCAAGAACTACGGACCCAGAGCCCCATCCAGGCAGGCAGACCCGTTACAGCGGGCAATCAAGCCAAACGTACCGGCATTCACCATCAAATGAACCGGTCATTGTCCTCCCCGAAACAACGGACCAATATCATCGTGCTCGTAATATATCCGAATTAACCGCTGAAGATAAAGCCTCTTACACGTTTGAATGGAAGATCTACGAACAAGACTACCGAGAATACAAGGAACAGGAGACCAACTGCGAACGGTTGAAGGCCTGGGTAACTGACACGGTGGACTACGGCTTGCGCCAGAGTTCGTGCCGCCCGATGTGGGACCTTCGGACTTGGTACACAAACCTAAAGACTAGCGTAGGCGCTACTGAAAGGGAGCAGCAAACTACTGCTAGACGAAAGTACCAGGCGGCGACGGCTACGCTAACCAAGGTCCCAAAGGACTTCGCAAGCTGGATCACCACTTGGGAGATGGCGGCCAGTCATGCCCTAGTAAGACAAACTGGGGGCGTGGATGACCCAAACGTATGGTTTGAAGACTTAACCAAAGCTATTCAACCGATACTAGGAAGCTGGATCGCAATCTATGCCGGTATATACAAGGAAAAGTTGGAGGAAAAGACACTGACCATTGGGGAGGTTGCAAAGGATCTGAGAAAGGAGGCTGAAAGACGAAGTCTACTCCCGCAACGGGAGAAGGTCCCCAGGGTTGCAAAGGGTGCGTTTGGCCCGACCTTTACAGGAGAGCCTACCTCGCCCCCAAAGTGTGACGCAGAGGCAGAAGCCGGAGATGCAGATACGGCGACCCGAGGATCAGGGGGTAGCCAGAAACGCAAAGCCAAGCAACTTGCTCCAACAAGACGGAAGCGAGCTGCCACATTGAACGAAGCCGATTCGGTGTGTAATGCCTGCGACGGCAACCACCCTCTGGCTAGGTGTTACTACGCATTCCCGAAGAATGCACCGGATTATTTCAAGGAGAAAAGATTAATTAGAGATGCGCTCGAGCATCGTCTAAGGATCGATGCTTCGTTGAGGGATGAGATCAACCGCATCAACAAAGCCGAGCAACTTGACGAGCCCGCATGACTAGGGCGAGCAATTGGGAGGTGTGAGGCGGCCTTTGTCGTCGCTGTCATACATAGAGTGCACTCTGCAGCACGATACCCCCTCAAGAAATCTGCACTTCTCGACTCTGGTGCTACAATACACATCTTCAACGACATTGATCGCTTTGAGGATTACCGCCCAGCAGAACCAGGTGACTTTATATATGCAGGCCAGCAACAAGTACCTATTCAAGGGTACGGGCATGTGAATATTCACACCCAAGGTCGACGTGGAGTGGTTGTGATTCGACTTCGGGATGTAGCGCACTGCGAAAACTTCCCATGCAACTTAGTGTCTCTCCGCCAACTCCACAAACGTGGCTATTGGTGGGACAATCGACTGCAGTTCAATTGTCTTCGTACCAGTAGCAATGAGGCTATTTGTAAGCTGGTCGATCGATATGGTCAATTTATCATTGAGGACGTACCGGAAGAGATGCCTGAAAGTGTTTTCGCTGCTCAGCGTCACCGATTCAACTCCTGGACCGAGCGCAGACCAGCTCCAGCCACCGCTCGAGTATGGCATCTGCGACTAGGCCATCCAGGACCACAGGCCCTCGAGCGCCTGGTAAATACTTCCAGGGGTGTGAGAATTAAAGGGATTACTACCGTTGAATGCGACGACTGTGCAGCTGCGAAGATAAGGAGACAGATACGACGTCAGCCTCGAGACGTTGGCGAAGGACCTGGTCAGAGGCTGGCCATCGACTTCCACGACCTACCAAAGGACCCCGACGGGAGGAATAGTGTCATGCTTATTACCGACCGGTGGTCTAGCTTTATCTGGGACTATTACCTGGTGGAAAGGAGGGCTGGAGCCATAATTATTGCCCTTAAGCACCTATTGGGTCTACTGGACCGTCAATTTCAGGTAAAAGTCAAGGTAGTTGAGTGTGATAATGAGATTCCAAGGGACAAGGGCCCGATATTTGCATATCTGGCAACACAACATATTCAGGTGGAATCATCAGCACCGTACACGCCGGCGCAAAATGGCGGGGCAGAGATCTCTGGACACCTAATTAAGGTCAAAGCCAGGGCGATGCGGATAAGTGCACGATTGCCTGAACACCTATGGGTCGAGATATACCGAGCGGCTGTTTACCTGTACAATCGCACTCCAAAATACATGCACAGCTGGCGTACACCATATGACAGATTCCATACATCAATCGCCCATAGGGACGGGGTCGTTGTCCAAGGCCGCAAACCACACCAAGCGCACCTTCGAGTGTACGGATGCAAAGCTTATGCAATGACACCTGAAGCACAGCAACATATAAACAAGAAGCAGAAACTCAACCCTAGGGCATGGATAGGATTCCTGGTCGGGTACCATTCTACGAACATCTACAGAGTCTGGGTTCCCCAGATCGGTAGAGTCATCTCAACAAGAGATGTTATTTTCAACGAAGATGAGCGATTTAACGGAGATATTAACCAACTGAGAGATGACTTACTGCATATTGGACGTGAAGAGCTGATGAATATACTTAACCAAGTGGAGCTGCCAGAGACCGAACGGACCGCTATAGCAGAAGAACAAAGTGGTGCCTTAATACCCCAAACAAATTGGGAGGGCCTTCATGGAGAAGACGAGGATGTCGAAACCCAGCTCAGCTGGGAAGACCCCGAACTTCATGGAGTGGTAGGAAACGCAGGAGCTGAACAGTTGGAGGTTGGACCTGATCACCCAACTGGTACCAACGAAGGCTCTGGGATTCCCGGGAGCGCGGAAGCCGATCGGAGTAGACCAGAAGGCGGCACGGAAGACCAGCCAGAAGGCGGCACCGATGACCAAGCCAAGAATTCTGATGTCCGAATACGGCCGTACCCGACCCCTGTCTCTCTTCCACCAACGGCGTTTCTCTCAATGGCGATGCGGGAAGCCTCAGGTGAGTCACAGGAAGAGTATTGCAAGCTCTGGAACACACATGAACCCATGGAAGTATGGAAAGCCGCTTTTGTGGCAGGACGTCATGCCACCCCTCGGGGAATAATAAATGGAAAGATAATTGACAAGGCAAAATTCCAACGACTTCTAAAGAAACCAAGATCTCTTCACCGGAAGGATATGCCGCCTTTACCACGAAGTCATGCTGAGTTGGCACACCACCCGATGGGGACCCTCCTTGAAGAAGCAGAGGTGGACCATCTTCGGAGCCACCGTGAGATGCAGTCATGGGTAGAGATTCCGAAGGGCGACCCACAAGCAAAGCGTAGTCAGGTACTTGACTGCATGTGGGTGTATATCTACAAGTTTGACAAGCATGGAAGATTCCGAGCATGTAAAGCCCGGCTCGTCGTGAGAGGAGACCAACAAACCAAAGCCATCCATGAGGAGACCTATGCGGCTACTCTTGCAGGGAGATCATTCAGAACTTTGATGGCAATTGCCGCGAGGTTCGACTTAGAACTGATACAGTACGACGCAGTCAATGCGTTCGTGAATGCACGCCTAGAAAAGGATGTTTTTATGCGCATGCCTCCTGGCTACCGGAAACCAGGAACAATCCTGAAGCTCCGGAAGGCGCTGTATGGCCTAAGAGAGTCGCCTTTGTTGTGGCAGAAAGACCTCACGGCTACACTACAAGCACTTGGATTTAATACCGTTCCCCATGAACCCTGTTGTATGACAAGAACAGGAATTATTGTCTTCTTCTACGTTGACGATATCGTTCTGGCATATAGGAAGGGGCAAGAGAGCGAGATCCAAAGCATTATGAACGATTTACAAAAGCGATATAAATTGACAGGAGGAAAACCACTGCAGTGGTTCCTCGGAATTGAAATCATTAGAGATAGAGAGAAGAAACTACTCTGGCTTTCCCAATCCGATTATCTTGATAAAATTGCTAACCTCATTAGCGGAGCAGATCGCCGACATGACACTCCGATGAGGCGAGAGGAGCTGAAGCCATACGAAGAACGAGCCAGCCTACCGTCAGCTCGGCAATACCAACGGAAAATCGGATCGATATTGTACGCAGCCGTGATCACGAGACCAGACGTGGCATTTGCCGCAGCAAAATTAGCCAGGTTTAATGCCAACCCAGGACCTGAGCATCATGATGCGGCAGACCAGGTCCTTCTATATCTGAGGAAATCAAAGACATTGGCATTGCAATTTGGAGGAGATGACGTGTTCTCTGTTGCCAGTGATGCATCGTTTGCTGATGACAGCATCGATCGCAAAAGCTCTCAGGCTTATGTTATGCGCCTGTTCGGAGGCACGATTGGATGGAGATCCAATAAACAATCCACCGTCACTACGTCCACTACAGAAGCTGAATTACTCTCACTCGCCCAAGCAGCTAAAGAAGCTATATTTATTTCCCGGCTTATCACAGAGTTGGGGATACAGCTAGAGGGCCAACGCATCCAAATCCACTGCGACAACCAGCAAACAATCAAACTAGTGAACAGGGACATTGCGACACTGCAAACAAAGCTCAGACACGTCGATATACACAACCACTGGCTAAGACAAGAAGCACGGCGCAGTAGGATAAAGGTGGACTACAAGCCAACTACAGACATGGTTGCCGACGGTCTCACGAAGCCTCTAAGCGGACCCGCTTTCCAGCAGTTTGTTAAACAGATTGGGCTCACCGATATCTCTAGCAAACTTGAAAAGAGACGCTTAAACGAAATTCAGGAAACGGAGCTCATGGAGGGAATGGCAATGCTGGAAATACAGAGAGAGGTGGCAGTTTCTGCCGACGCGGCCTCAACTGGGGGCGTGTGATAGATTGGCGGCGAGTGTGCAATTAAAAAGACGCTAGCGTTTGCGAAAGTTGGATATAGCAATATGTGGCGTGTGGCGGTGCCAGCGGGCAGCAGCTGTTGCTACCCCCGCTCGGCGTGGATGCCCAAGAACAAGGACAGAATGAATACAATCATCAGTTTCTGGCTTCAGTAATCGACTACTCTCCGCATAGTGAATCAAGTGGGGCATCGCAAATCCAACAGTAGTCCCCATTACTCCCGCCACGCCCGACAACATACCGGGGTAT
This sequence comes from Lecanicillium sp. S3808, assembly GCA_023628775.1. Lineage (NCBI taxonomy): Eukaryota > Fungi > Ascomycota > Sordariomycetes > Hypocreales > Cordycipitaceae > Lecanicillium > Lecanicillium sp. S3808. The sequence goes on from JAMAJY010000061.1 coordinate 8,098, forward strand.
GGAGAGTGTCATTAGTAACAAGGCACTGAGCGATAATACCCTATAAGAGCAGTTTTCTACCTTCCTAATGCTCATTTCGTCAGTATATTTCGGACAGCGCGGTCATGACACTGCAACTTTTTGACCGCGAACTTTTCCCTATATCATCCGCAGCATCGCAATAGTCTAGTATAGCCTCCCCAAGGCAAAAATAACAGAGCATAATACAGATACGATGGTCACTTTCTCAATACTCCTGCCTTCCGCGCCAGGTTTAGCGACACTCACCAGCCCCGCTTCTTTGCCTCCCCACTTTGTATGCCCGCCATAAGGTCCCCTCCTCCCACTCTCGCATTTACTCCTTTCAACTCTCTACGTCGTATTCTTCAAACTTTACAGCGGGTTCCTATTCCTTTCTACATTACTGCTCCATAACAGAAAAGGAGAGGCCCGGTTTCGGCTGCTCCTGCTCCACCTTTGCCCGCATACTGCGCGCCGGTGCGGTCAACCTTCCGACTCGCCATACGGTCGCCGGCCCTCCACGATATGATCATGTCCTCAGTCTAAGCGGCTACTGTACTTTTTTTTTTGGACACTTCCTTCATAATCAATGCAGTCGCTGTCACTGCGCCTCTCTTGTGCTAGCGCGCGGCACCGCCCTGCTGCCCCGCTACCACCGTAACCCAACTCGCGCACCAGCACACCCGCTCGAGACCAAACATGTCAATGCTTCTGCCGCCAGAAGCCTCCGACGCAGGCGAGAATGGCTTGTCATATCCGAAGCCGAATCATACAAGAACCCACCGAGCTGAATCGGTACGATGCCGCTAATAGTGGAACATGTAGGCTATTTTATCACGGCCACCGACATACCGCCCAGTTAGAGCGTATGCCTCGGTCGTGGTCTCTCTCCAGTATCGACGTTCTATAATACTCCGCGGCCAACAAGCGAATTAGGATACAGCTGCGAAAATGATGGCCTTCTAGGCTTGCCTCAGTTTCCGTAACCTCCGTCGTGGGTTACATCTGGATGGGCAGGAGGCCAGATTTTATGACATGGCGTTGCGGCTGCGAATTGACATCAAATAAGCCTATTTACGAAATCTGCCTAGCCGGCGTCATATGCTTGTGATACTAACGTTGTGGCTGCTGATGGAGAGGTGGAATACGAGGTGGATGAATGCCTCGATTATTGAAATTTGCTTATGAACAACGGCAAGTACCAGCGGCAGATGTGGTCTAGTAATAAGCCTACGAATCGTTACAGTAAAAACCCTATGCTAAATGTGCTGTAGCTTGTGCTTTTATAGACTTCGGAATTTCAGAGATAATTTTATGTCCACGAGATTGAGTGCTGTGAAACTAGAATAAAGAGTAAAGTTCATAGACTTCGTCGAGCAGCTGCAAACCCAAGGCGCTGTCCCCGATATTCGCTTCGTAGACCTATAAGAGAGCCAATCTTTATAAAAGTGGTATGGTCGGTTGCATACGATACTCTTTTCGCAGTCTTTCTATCTCTAGTAATCGCGCTGCCTCGTCCGCAAACGCACGTCCTCTTGTTAAAACATTACGGGGATCTGCCAGATCCTGCTCGTCTGTAGAGTAGAACTGCGAGGCTTGTCAGTGCTGGACTGGAAAGTGAGATGAGCAAGTCGCTTATACAGCCCACTGCAAGTAGGGCGTTGACAAGAAACGAGGAACAAAGTTCTGCGTAACTCTCAGTATTGATTCCATTATCTTGTTGTCTTCCCCTCTTTAGTGCTTCTAAGAAGATGTCTCTGTTAATGATGCGTGAAAGCGTATTATCCCAGGTCCAAAATAGATTAACCAAGTGCGTGAGGTGTGCATCGTCTACCGAGACTCGAGTCCATTGGGAAACTGGAAGTGATACTGGCGTCAAGTTGACAAATGTTTTGTCCGTGCTCCCGGTGGTGCTGGGTGAACCGCCTTGTGCCAACCACTCTATAATTGTTTTTGGGTCAGAATCGCTGTAATTTGATTCGAAAATAAGTCAGAATTTGTTTTGAAACCTGGACGACCAACCGGAATCCGATTCTCTGGGTACCAGATCGCCTATAGAAGTAAGGAGGCCCGGGCAGTTGGCGCACACCCACACCTGAAGGAACCCGATCAAGATTTCTCGAGCTTTTTGTGTCACTAGCCACCCGGTGCACGGGGAGGAAACTACCAATAGAAGCTGCATTGGATACCGCCAGCATAGCGGAAGCGGTTGAAGGCGCCTGCCGTATATACTGAAGGATATTTGCAGCAGTCGACTCTTCCGCCGAGCGCAAAGTGTTATACGTCATGTAGAGTTTATGGCTGTCTTTAGCCGTATCTTCGGCCTTTTTCCACTGCGCATCGCGGACAGTCAATCCTGCCGGGACCGCGTACTCGCATTGCCGCTTCGCGGTGATGCATGGTGTGCAGACGGGGCGCCTCCCATCACACTATATGTTTAAGACGGTTAACTGCACGTGCCAATAATGTAGGTCAGTGAAAAGAAAAAACCTTTGCTTTCTTCGTGCGGCAGGCTGCCAACAGTTAGCACTTCATTCACACGAGACTTACTCCTTAACGAAACTACTCACCAGAGCAAGCTGAAAGGACCTGCGGGCGTTTCCGCCGTGGAAAATCTGCCGGCTGTCGAGGTTCTTGTGGCCCCTCCTTGGGCAAAAGCGTTCTATAAGACATCACGTTTCAATTCGTGTATTATACTGGTCAATGGTTTTGGAGCGAAATGCAACCTCTGGGGCGGCGTTAGCATGTTCGTAATGGCGCTGAGCGTGTCTGAGTACATCAGCCCCGAAGCGGTTCGGGTGGCACCAGTTACGAATAACCTTCACTACCAGAACGCGGGCCTGGCAAACTTGCAAGGCAGACTCACCTCGCTAGAATGGACGCCTTAAACGGCATGCGCCGCGGGTAGGCAAAGCTTGTAACCGCTATCGACAAACGAGCGCGATACTTTATGACCTCTGAAAGTGGACCAGTTTTCTGATATCGCAGACATAGACGTGGTCAGCCTTTGTGCGCCTAAAACAACCATCTACACCACCACCATAAGCACGAATTACCCTGTCGTCATAGGCGTATTACGAATGAGAGGCGGATCACACTAACCCAATGCACCAATCACAGTGCAAGCGGCGCGAAGGCCACATGCCCTCATTGGCCGAATGTTGGCGAGCGAGCACAAGTCGGCAATTACGAAGAGATCATACTTGGCCAGTCAAAGCCGGGGGAGGTAGCTCCGGCAGAGCGCTATTCAGTCCAGCGGGCTTGTAAAGTGCCCATTTGCGCAGGTCCTGTGATTCGACCAATAAGAGGGACAGACTGTGATTGGAGCAAGCTACTCGTTCAGAATGTCTTTTTCCCCTTTCCCCCCTTTATTTTTTCGGGACTTGTACAGCATATGTACCGTTCCTATCGCTCTGAGAGGTGCCGGAGAGACTGCCTAACGACAAGGAAAAAATAAGGATTGAAATTCAAATTATTGTAGCCAGCCCAATTGTCATTGAATAAGCCATTGACAAATCGCAAATCTCTTTACGTCTGATTGCAGGAAGTGTCAAAGAGTAACCCTATTCAGGGAGTCTCATGAATTGTCTTATGCTACTCCCTTACTGGTTTGATTCAATTACGAGAACTCTGACTCTGCGACTAGTACTCAAACAATACTCAGCCCTGGAACCTAAGACATGGATAGGAAGTACATACCATTACGCTCTGCTGCTCCAGCAGTCAATCACGGGCCAGAAGCTTTGGATCTTGAGCCTCTCAAAGCCAAGAAACGACGGGTTGGTGTTTCGGTCGCCTGTAATGCCTGTCGAAGGAATACGTACCTCCGCTTTCTCAAACCGTTTGCTAGCAACCGCGATTATTTACAAAGTTACTCATATAACTCTAGCTCGCAGTGCGATGGCTTGAGACCCACGTGTTCCAATTGCCAAGAGCAGACTGCTCGATGTACGTACGGAGACGACGGCCCCGAAATGCCTGATGGGGCGAAAAAGGTTGTCCTTGAAATCATTGGAATACTCAGTAGCCTTTCAGCGGAAGATACAAGGCGACTGCTATCATCTTTGAGGTCAAAGACCAATGCGTCTGTCATCCTGTCGGTGCTGAGGGATCAGACTGGAAGCACTACTAATTCAGCTTCTGGTTCCCTGTTTGAGTTTGAAGCTCAAAATGCCATTGCATATCCAGTGGTACCGCCGCTGGACGAAATGAATCAAGGCGCCGAATTATATCGTAATTTGGCGCCTTTCTCGTAAGTTGAATAGCCCGGATCCCGGTCCTCGTAGTACGGGTGACCCTTTGCCGAGGCTGAAGGAAAGCAGAGAACAATCCATAAACAACAGCCCTGCTACGGAGTCAGCTCCAAGCTCTTCATCGGCACAAACTATTTTTCGAACAGAAAAAAACACACAGAACAGTATATCAACAGACATTAAAATATCTGCCGCCGTGGTCGGTATGTTAGAAATGATCAGCTATCGAACCTAGTCTTCCAGTAGATCGTGGATGCTGTTGAGCACCGTCAAATTAGGCATCTATCATCGAGATCTAAAGCCGCAAAACGTCTTGGTGGCTCACCGGGCCTCGCGACTTTAGAATTTGTGGCATCTCGTGAAAATACACTCCTACAGTGTAACCTGTCCCGTGCGATGGCCAAGTCGAAATATATGCACGCGCTGCACAGTCAAATTCGTCAGATTTCCATGCCAGAACATGAACATTTCACCTCCACTCCAAGGACGAAAGTTCGCCTTTCAGTTCAAATAGAGCGCCAGATGAACGCAGTATATGTGGCACAGGGCTGTTCTGCAGCGCGTGCGGCGCGATATATTCGTAAGAGTGCAAAGCAGAAGGACTTAGGGAGACAGTACGTTGCCTAGTGCATCAAGAGCTGTAGAGCGGACGTAAGGGCGGTCTTGCCGTAGAAAAAAGTTAGGTAGTTTGCCGCAGGGTCACCAAAGGACGGTTTTGAACTCCGACAGATTTGTTTGTAGTCGGGCGGCGTGGAAGAACCCGATCAGTAGGGCCTCTCGTGCTGGTCACCGCAATCTGGTATTAATTCACGGTCTTCACCTAGATTCTTGTTAGCATTGGAGTCACTTCAGCCATATATTGCATGCCATGCACTTGTGCTGTTCATGGTCTTCCTTGTTTCAACCACCGACTGTGTTATGGCTTGCGTTGACTACTACTGATGGTATAGTCTCATCTGTCGCTTCATCACCTGATATTGGTCATGTCTGACGTTTCAGAAATATAGATGATGTCGTTTCCTGATACCAATCTGCAATCTCTGTGGCGGAGAGTGTGCTTCTTCAGTCGGCAGCACCACGTCAACCATGTCTTGGCCGTCCTCAGGGGACTAACGCTCGGGCATTTGCAGCGATATCGACGATTTGGAAGATAGTTGACTTTCGATATGCCGCGGCCGTGTACCTTGTCGCGGTGTCCAAATGGTTTGATAATCAAGGTTAACCAGGGCTGCCATATTGCTGTAATTTAGGGAAAGTCGTACGGTTTGGTATGAGTGTATTATCAAAGAGTGACAGCTGTGCGATAATTCAAAGGCAGAAGAAGTGTATAAAGAGACAATACCTCAGTGCAATACTCGCCGGCTGAAGTTGTCTCTTTATAACAATTCGTAGGCTTATTACTGGACCACATCTGCCGCTAACATTTGCCGTTGTTCAGAAGCAAATCTCGACGACGGAGGCATTCATCCACCTCATATTCCACCTCTCCACCAGCAACCCCAGCGTTAGCATCACAAGCTCCCGCGCCTCGCATACTTCTCGGCCACTCTTGGGCAACCCCTGAGAAGTTATCTCATACACCGCCGTGATTGAGCCATTTGAAACGCCCCGGTCAATCGTTCCATGTAGTTCCCGCCTCGCGACGCCAGTCAAGCACATTTGGTAAATAGTCTCACCTGATGTCAAGTCGCGGCCGTAACGCCATGTCCCAAAATCCGGCCTCCTGCCTACCCAGATGCAACGCCCGACGGAAATTACGGAAGCTGAAGCAAGCCTAGAAGGCTGTAATTTCACGGCGGCGTCCCAATTCGCTCGTTGGCCGCGGAGTATTGTAGAACGTCGACACGGGAGAGAGACCACGACCGAGGCACACGTTCCAACTCGGATGTATGTCGGTCGCCGTGACAAAATAACCTGCATGTTCCACTATTAGCGGCACCGTACCGATTCAGCTCGGTGGGTTCTCGTATGATTCGGATATGACAAGTCATTCTCGCCTGCGTCGGAGTCTTCTGGCGGCAGAAGCATCGGCATGTTTGGTCTCAAGCGGGTGTGCTGGTGCACGAGTTGGGTTACGGTGGTAGGGAGGCAGCAGGGCGGTGCCGTGCGCCAGCACAGAGAGGCGCAGTGACGAGTGACTGCATTGATTTTCTTGGAAGTGTCCAAACAAAGTAGCCGCTTAGAACGACTGACGACATGACCGTATCGTGGGGGCCAGCGACCGCACCGGCGCGTAGTATGCGGGCAAAAGGGGGGGCAGAAGCATCGAAACTAGGCTTCCCCTTCTTCGTCGTGGAGCAGCGAGGCAGAAAGAAACAGGAAGCCTGTGTAAAGTGGCCGTAAAAGGGGGCGAGGAAGTCGAAGAGTAGGAGAGTTGAACGGAGGAAATGCGGTGGATGGGGAGGAGGCCTTTATAACGGGCACACAAAGCGGCGAAGGAAACAAGCGGGGCCGACGAGTGCCGCCAGCTGAGATACTGGCCATCGTGTCTACATTGTGCTTTACGACACTGGGGATGACGTGGGGAAGAAGCTGCGGCCAAAACGTTGTAGTGTTATGACGGCGCCATCCGAAATATGCTGACGGAATTAGCATTGGGAAGGCAGAAAACTGCTCTACGTACGGAGTATAACCTCTCGTACTGATATATCACTAATGACACCCCCATACACCCCGGTGTGTTGTTGGGCGTGGCAGGAGTAATGGGCTGGCACTACGTCTGTACTGGCGGCCGCAAATGGCCAGAACCTGCTCAATTACTTTGAGCGTGGTAAAGCTTGCATATGTTCTATGAGATGCCGGAATAACTCTCTTCCGAAGTATGTATTACCTTGTAAAGGGCACTACTCTATACGTCGGAACCTACGCTGTCTCGACGATCTTACCCGCCCAGACGAGTGCAGAGCTTTGCCTCCTAAAACAATTTTTGAGCCTTTTTTTTTTTTTTTTGGGGCTTTCTGTAACTTTAATTCAGGCCTTTGTATGTCGTGAGCTTCAAATTAAAAGTACTTCGTACGCTCATAGTCAAACTGTCTTAGCCGTGGGACCTTCGTTATACTTAAATGGTATATGTAAGGGAATACGAAGATGTACCAAACATCGGTACCCAAATATAAAGATACTCAGAGTGCTGAATACGGTATTAAATGTGAACACTTCTGATAGCGTAAGTAGGATTAACTAGAACTATGTGGGTGCATTGATTCGAATTGGCACTACCTACGAGTCTACGACGACTGATACCGCAAGAGCAGACTAGGCTGTAGAATTCTGCCCCGTACGGCCGCTAGACTTGGCGCACGACTAAAACTCATCTACGTATACGAGCAAGCCCTTTGGAATGCACGAGTGTACCTTATCATTAAGCTCAGACCACGAGCTGTACGTATTCCACTCAATGGTATTCAAGTATAACCAATTGCGTCCCGACGTGTTTATTGACACGTAATCAGTTCCATTTTCTTAACACATTTATAATGTAGAAGCCATTCTATTGGCAGATAACGGAAATGAGGCCCTCGTGTCTGCAATAGGGTGGAAACTGAAGAGGTGTGTGCATATATGTATTCGTAACGCTGAGGGCAAATATCTGTTAGCCGATGGCATGAAAAAGCCTGTTACGCATATCAGTTTTTAACGGGTAAGGGAACAACAGGGGTGTGCGTATAGCAACAGTATGCCTCGGGCTCAGTGAGGCTCAGGCGGGCTCAGGCGGGCTCAGGCGGACTCAGTCTTAAGCTCAGGGCGGCTCACGACTGCTCAGTCAAGCTCAGGTTAGAGCAGCAGCAGCTCAGGTTCCTGTTCCGGAAAGGAAACTGGGGCAGTCAGTTTTCATGTTTTGTTTGGGCTGTAACTGAAGGCACTGATGGTACCAGTTGTCTTGGACCAGTACATTACAGACGAATCGGGTTTTGCGGAAGCCACGGACCCAAAACGTATTCTCCGTGGGGTATATTCTCATTACGGGCCGAAATATTGGTGTAATTTCATCTGCGAACCGAGGGTGATTATAAACCACCGTCTTGATGGTCCTCCACCTGCCGAGTGAGCTATAAATGCGACCAGTACTCAGGTGAGGCTTGATGAGCACTCCATGACCAATTTTTTTTTTGTCTTTGGGATTTTTGTGGCATCAGAGTAAATATGAGCCTTCCTCGCGAAGATACAGAGTTCAAGGCGTGCGATGGCACCATTCTTCGAGGGTGGTTCTATCCGCATCAGAAGCCATCGCCCTGCATAATCATGTCTCATGGTGTAAGTGTCCAAAATGTGCACGAACTCCAATGAAACAGATTAAACTGACCGCAGTTACCGTATACATGTACAGTTGGCGGGTATACGACACCATTGGCTCCCGGATTTTGCCACCCGCTTCCATCAGGCTGGCTACAGCGTACTGCTCTACGACAACCGAAACTGGGGCGACAGTGACGGGCTGCCGAGGCAAGAGTCAAACCCTGCACTGCAAAAAACCGACTATTACGACGCTTTCAACCACGCCATAACCCTTCCCAACGTCGACGCCTTGAGAATAGTCTACTGGGGCACCAGTTTTTCCGGCGGCAATGTCATTTACGCGGCAGCGGTCGATAAGCGGATCAAGGCGGCTATTGTTCAGGCTCCAGCCGTTTCGGGCGAAACACGGTCAATTGCATTCAAGGATCGGATTTCCGGCGTTCTGGAAGATCGGGCAGGCATTTCCAATGGGTTGCCTGCCGATAAAGTCTTGGTCATTGCTCCAGACCGAGATTCAGCCGCGGCTGAGACGACCGCAGCCATGTTTCCAACTGTGGACGCCTATGAAACAGTAGGTACTCAGTACGGCTGCGGCGGAAAGTGGGAGAACTATGTCACTGCGCAAACACAGCTGCACATGCTGGATTTTGAGGCCCAAGCCATGATTCATCGCGTGTCTCCGACGCCTTTTCTAATGGTGGTGCCGGGCAACGATGTGCTGGTCAAGACTTCGTCCCAGCTGGCAGCATTTGGTAAAGCAAAGGAGCCAAAGAAGCTGTTTTACATTGATGGGGCAGGCCATTTTGACATTTATACGGATGATGTGTTTGAGAAAAATATCCAGGCGCAGCTTGACTTTCTACAGGACCATGTTATGTCTTCCTGAGTAAATAGACGTGTGATTCGGGTGACCAGTAAGGTCAGTAAATTTATCGACGAGTAAGGTTTAGTGGATGGTACAACGATTTTTGTGCCTCGAAAACACAGCCTTAGTTTGCTAGCTCATCACGTCAGTTATACGATTTGCTGTAAGCCGCCGCCAAAAAGATTACTTATTTATTGGGACATTATGCGACAAATTGAACTAAACATGTTTTACTCATTTTCTTCTTCTTTTTTTTTTCTTTCAATTTTCCACTTCCTTCCATTCCCGTAAACCCCAAGCGGCGAGCGCTTCCACCTTGAGACGCGGCGGAGTGTCCATAGGTGGCGTAGCTGCCCGACAAGAGCTCAGTACATCAAGTACATTTTGCTTGGAACCTTGCTCAATACAAGGTTGTCTGGTAAGTCGCCTTACATGGCTCTTGGTGGTATGAACTAGAAGAGCAAGCTCAGGCATCTGGCTATATCCATCGAGTTGTGATATTTTGTCTGCGACATTGGAACACAGCATGTGCAGGGCGCCGATGGTGCTGCGGAGGCTTGCATTCTCTCTCTCGAGTACCTCGATTTTCTTTTCCTTTTTGGCCTGATATCGCCTCTGAGCGCGTCGTAACTGGCGCCTTCGATTCTAGCCCGCATAGTTAGCGGAACTGTCATCGGTCCGGGCTGAGCTAGGAGACACACCTCATCAGATGTGGCAGTGCCCATTCCCACGCGCGGCCGCCCACGTTTCCCAGTGCTGGGTTGCTGCACACTGCGACTCTCGCAGCCAAGTAGTACCTTGGCTACCCTGTCTTTGTTCGTAGCACTGTCCATGTCGATAATTTTAGCTTGAACTAACTGCGCGGTCAAGTAAGTGCTCTCAACGTGGCAGTCATCTAGATAATATCAGCATTGTAGTTGATTTATAAGCCCCAAGCAACCATGAAATCGTGATGGGTTTCGGACGGCATTTTCGATTTGAGTGCCGAGGTATATCAATAAACTGCGGGGCAAGGCGTCCCCTTCCAACTAACACTGGTTGTTGTGCGCCGAAAACTGGGTTTGTGGGGTGCAACAAAACTCTACCAAGTAAAACGGAAGGAAGGCCCGACGCCACCGCCTATTCCCCTTCTTCTACTCCTCCGGCCTGCCGGAAAATGTATTCTAATACATCTGTCGCCCTGGATAACCCGGCCCCCACCAGCCCCGTCATTATGTCCGGATACTGGCACCTTCCGCCCTCCCTCGTCTCCGTGTATATCCTGCCACTGGTTGCAAATTCGATATGGCAATTCGCACTCCCAACATTCGCTATACATCGCAAATACTCCTCCCCAACCCATATATCCTTATATGTGCTCGACGTATCCCTTAATCTCCTTTAATATGCCCTTGCTGCTTGCTTCTAATGGGCACGCGCCTTCATGCACGCTTATACACGCCCCTCGTCATCCGGCAATATATATATCCCTGGCTCTAACTGGGCAATTGGCTCTCGAATATCTCTGTTAGTAACGTATTATCTTGAAACCTCTTGCTTTCCTTCCAAATTGCTAACTCTTGCTCTCTTTCTTGCATATACATCTCTTCATTCATTACCTGAACCTCCCCCGTTTCTCCTCTACCTATGATATGCTCTTCTGCTATATTGACTGGCTCGTCGACTAATGCCGAAATCTCCGTGCCGGATGATGGCGCCCCGGATAATGCCCCTCCCGGCCTAACTACTCCGTTTCCCTCGATCCGGCGCCTACTATATAAAACATGCGCTCCCTTGTAACCTTCGTTACGGTCGTTTCCTCTAATGGAGTCTGAGCGAACCGTAGCGGGAGTTCTGCAGCTTCGTCAGCTGGTGGAAGCAGTCCAGTGTATCTAGTTCTTGAACGTGCTGCATCACTAAAGCAAACCCCATATAAGCGAATTGATGATTTACGAGACGAAATCGACAGATATCTAAGGTAGATAAATTTGCGGCAATCAGGTCGAGAATCTCTTGAAGTAAACGATTCATGATGCAACTTGGGCTGTTCACCCGCGGACGCTAGCTCCGGAAGCCCTTCAAGAAGCGCTCGGCAATTCTTAGTCAATCAACATACATGCCTCAATTCGACCCCGCAAGCTCGTGGCTCAAGACCCACCTGCCTGTGAAATTTGTAGCCCTGCCCCCGGTCTTCACTGCACAGGCCACCCTCCACCACAGGAAAATAGGACGCTGGGCTTGGTTGAATATAGAATACGGACTAGGCTGGATCCGCCGGCAAGTGAGAACGCTTATACCGTAGTTAGACATCAGCTTTCGTGGTTATAATAGCGCGGAGGTAGAGGCAGTAGGAAGAACCGCCACTTATTATAGTAGTATAAGTGGCTTTGGCTTAATGGCGGGCTAGCTACTAAAGCTTAATGCACTGCTCTCGGTCTCATCCTCGGTCGTCTCATCGCCCGTGTTGCTAGTGTCCACCTCCGCAGCATCAGCATCGTCTCTATAAGTACGGGTTTGCGGAGGCTCCGCTTGGTTTAAGAATTGCAGTAGTAAACCATCGCTTCCCGCGTCCTCGTGCCAACCCTTCACCTCCTCAAGCAGATCTAGTTTGGTACTTAAAAGACAGCTTCTGTTTGCTCCGTTCTCAAGCAACCTCTCTATAATGTCTGTCCATCCCTTCAGTCGACGTAGCTTAACCCGAGCTTCCTCAAACTCTGCACCGCCTAGTTGCGGTATCACGTTGACTGCTGCCCGGCTGGCTTTTGTTAGGAATCGGAGCACCTGCTTTGTTGGCAAGATGATGGTTGGCATAGCTTCCCCCAATGTGCTGGTACATTCTATAGGCACCTCCCATAGCCGAAGAGCGGAAGACTCAGGGTCATTAAAGTTCCAATGAGCGACCGGCGACGTGGCGTCTTCTCCGTTCAGACGGCACGGCGCAGTAAGGCGAAGGAGATTAGACTGGCATGTCGTCAAGTCGCCAGCCAGGCGAAGCACAACGTCCGCCGGTAGACGGGCCACCCAGCTCGTCGTGACAGAGAGCTCGCGTATTGCGCGGAAGCTGTCGACGAGGAACGAGTTTCGTAAGTAGAGCTCCCTGTGCAGCTTCTTGTCCCGCACCGATGGAGGGAACTGTGGTTCCGTTACCTAGACAAATCCGCGTAAGTAACGGCGTCCCACTAGCCATGTTACGGGCATTGTCGCCTCACTCACCTCGTATGTATCTGCCTTGTAGCGGAACGGGTTGATGGTGGGGGCCCAAAACTGTATTTTGAAGAAGGTTGGGAGGTGGTCGTGTTTGTATTTTGCGCCGTGACTGGTATTGACCTCCTTTGAGCTGTCTGGGTTAAAGGTTACCATGATGTATCGGCCAATGCGGTCACGAAGCATGTCCCCAAAGGGAGCGGCGTCCGCATGGCGGGCGTTGTCGTATATGTCGCCCAGCCGCTCGTATAGTGTGCGGAAAGTGTTCCTAGCCCAGGTGACATCTTCGCTTGTGTTGAAAAGCGTGTCAAATACCACCCTGCTCCAAACCACCTCTTTCGGTCGTCTTTTCGCCATCCAGACCGGTATCCCAGCTGGGAGATCCAGGTCGGCATCTGGCTCCGCAAGGTCCTTGCGAATAGCCCAAGCCTCGTCGTATATGTCCAGCAATCCGTGCGACGTCAGCATCTGCCCTGTTGGCTTCTGGAGCCCTTCCATGGCGGCTACCAGGGAATAGGGGCCTTTCGGATATGCGCTGCGCACTTGTGCATTGGAACCGTACGCGCTCAGCCAGTACACTCTGAGCTTCGCCAGCAGGTGCAGGCCATATTCCCTTGCAATCTCCTGCGCTGCTATTTGTGCCGCCGTCTTTTCGTTAGAGACGGCCATGTGCAGGCTCGCCTTATCGTGCTGGCGTATGTACGCCGCTCGCCCGAGCAGGTCTTCGATAAGGTACGCGGCAGAGGCATTGCCGTGCGCAAACGCTCTGATGTTGGATTGCGCGGCCCACTCTGGGTGTCGTGGATTGCGAGGCATGTAGAGCTGCAGTAGGTTGGGTATCGCCAGGTGGCCACGCATCCAGTCTATTTGGTCGAGCTTGAGCCAGAGCAGTCCTTTGGTCTGGATCACAGCACCAAGGCCGAGGCCACGCCGCATATCCGCTATACGTCGACCGTCTTTTCTATGTCGAAACTGCCACTCGCTTTCCCATATCCATTTGTCGGAGAACCAATTTCTCTCACTATTGAGGCATGAAACGAGGAGCCGAAGAAAAAGCCGTGCTGTATAGTAGTAGACGAGAGAACGGCCGCCTTGCTTCGCCGGGTCAGTCTTGGTCTCGCTGGCGTCGGCTGTGCTGTTGGTGGACAGGATATAGTTCAGAGGCTTCACGAATCGACACGCGAGCGTGCAGACAAACTCGTTTACGTCGCTTGAAGCGAGTATCCAGTAGGGGAAATGTTGAGTGTCCTGGAGCGGAAGGAGTGGCCCGCCGACGGCGGTGGTAAAGGTGCTCCGGCTGCGGCTGTTGGCCTCGCAGTTGCGTACGAATTCGCCCCCGTGGAGCATCACAAGAATAACATCAAGCCGGAAGGTGACTTCTTTTCGCGCTGCATAGCCATTGGTGGGTTTCTGGTGATGAGCGACGGCCCGTAGATGGCGTTTGTTTGCTTCCCATGCCAACTCCAGCTTCACCCGCTGCGGCGCGCCGTTTACGGCGCTGGCACGGTCGTGGCCGGCCGCGAAAACGTCGCAAATCATAGAATCCGTGAGCGCGAGGGCGGCAAGGTTAGCTGCCGCAAATGGCTGGTAGTCGCCCGATAGGACGGCAAATCTCTCTTTGTCGCAGTTGTACGCCTTGGAGTGGTAGACACCGAGTTTGGTCGAATCCGGGTTTCCAGGATCAAGAGGGCTTGGCAAGCGTCCAGAAACAGCTCGAGGTTTTGAGGCATAAGTGGCGGAATCACGCAGGTGAAAGGTGCGGAAATACTCGGCATGGAGTTGCATGTCAGGTGAAACGGCAATAATCTGTTTATGGTAGTTTTCCAGGCAGCGCTTCTTCCACAGCAATGTCACCGGCCTTTCTTCCCCAGTTTCGGACTGTGGTATACTCGCTATATCCCGAAAGCCAATGTCGATACAGCAAGAGCGGAAGTCGAGGAGTCCCGGATTCATTGAACCCACAACACGACGCACAAACTCATCGAGAGTCGTTCCTAGTGTCCGTCCCGAAATGACGTTCTTTGTGTCGTGCACCTGGAATAGGAGTTTTCTCCATTCCCATCAGCGGACAACGTATCCACACTACAGGCTTTCCCGTTGTATGACGCGCTGCGGTGGTTCAGTTTGGGATAAAAACAGTCGCAGCATTGACATAGGCTGCTCAACAGAGTTGGCAGCCATGGACTTTGCTTCAAGGTGACTGCGAATGCTGTATTGTTGCCCTTCGTTGTCAAGGACCGACCGTATCCAGCTAATTCGTGCCGCTACCTCCACGTTGTCGGAAACGGACTCGATGGCATCAATTAACTTCATGATGTTATGTCTGGTTGGCAAGAAGATGGTTGGCCGGCAGGGCTTATCACGATGGGCAGTTGCCCGGGTAGGCAGTCTGAAAATGTCGTCCCCATCGGTTATATCCCCATATAGATCCGAACATTCCCACGGTAACACATACGGCAGCTCATCCTCATGCTCCCAACGCGGACCAGCATGAATCATCAATCTATCCAACGCTTGTAGACATATGTTGTCTTTTTCGACGGGTGTATTCTCGCGCAAGCAATCAGAATGATAGATTATTTGAGTCCATAACGTCTCTAATATGTCGTAGTTGGCGTGAAACTCACTCAAGGCCATAATTGTCGAAGTATTGTCCACCGGCATGGTAGGTTGCCGGTGGGCATGATTCGGAACCCAGAGCCAAGGGAACTGAAAGTTGCTCTCCGGTGGCGAGAAGTACGGCGAATAGTATTGAACTTGAAAAAAGGCTGGATGCTCTTCATGCCAGCAGCCACCACTGTGGCTTGTCCCGACCTCTTTGGTTCGATCGCTATTGAAAGCGACGAGGATATACCTCCCGATTAATCCGCAAAATCGCTCATCAAATGACCCGACACGGTCCTGTATCGTGCACCAAAAGCTTTTGAATCTCCGGTATAAGGTGAGAAACTCCAATCCGGTCCATGTCGGAGTCGCTGTGCGATGGAAGAGATGGCCAAATATGAACGACGACCAGCTATCCTTGGGTGGCAAGTGCTTGCGGGTTACCATCCAGCAAGGGAGCTCCTCTGGTAGTGTGGTGGCATCTATATCTGACTTCGCTGCAGCGTACGAGGACCATGCTTCGGAGTAGATCTCAAATACTGTTTGGGCGCTCACAATAGTAGCTTTCTCGGCCTTGACTACCTCCATAGCCTGCCGCAGCCTGTCCAGAGGCGCAGGTGGTGTGTCGCTGACACCTGCTCTCACCTTGTTCCACATTATTTGCAGCTTTGCCAGCATATGTTTGTGATAGGAACGTGCAATTTCTTCGGTGGCTAGTCTCATGGCCCTATTTGCCGACATCCCTCCCACGACATCGTTGCCACTGTCAAACTCACGGCGGGATTCTT
Source organism: Lecanicillium sp. S3808 (assembly GCA_023628775.1). NCBI lineage: Eukaryota > Fungi > Ascomycota > Sordariomycetes > Hypocreales > Cordycipitaceae > Lecanicillium > Lecanicillium sp. S3808. The sequence goes on from JAMAJY010000061.1 coordinate 24,027, forward strand.
CTATCCACTGCTGAAGGAACAGCTCAACTGTGAGTTTGGTTGCACTAAGCGCCTGAATATTTTTCTGCGAGGCAAGACATGTCTGAAGTGGACTTCGAGGAATGTAAAGTTTTCGCAGCGTTTCAACATTGAGGCGACCAGTGTACCAGTCGAAGCAGTTTCGTGGTATCCACAGCATTCCATTAGCGCGTATGGCATCTTCAAGACCAAGGCCCTGCCTTTCCAAGAGTGAGGCATTTCCGTACGTCTTTTTGCATGCTTTAACCGTCCATTTCTGTTGCCAGATCCAATTGTCGTAGGGAAGCTGTTGCTCGCTGCTGAGGGCGTACACAAGGAGGCGACAGAAAAGCTGAGCGGTATAGAATGCGAGAAGGAGACGAATCGATGCCTCAGCACTGCCCTCCACTTGCCGGCTAAGCGATGCCTCCTGAAATAAATGTTCGAGAGGAAGCACGAGGCGGGCGGCCTGGGCAAGAATAAGCTCATTCATGTCTTTAGTGGGTACCACCCAAAATGGAAAATGTGTGGCTTCAGACGCTAACGACACATCCCAGGCACACCTTCCAACATGGGGATTACGGTATGGGTCAAAATAGCCACGATCTTGCATCAGCAATATGGCATCGAGACGCAACGTGATCTCCCTCCGAGCGCCATAATTTGCTAAAATCTGCGACTCGGACATGGCTCGGACATGACGCTTGTTCGCCGCCCAAGCTCGGAGCAGCGACGCACGTGTGACTCTGGCCCTAGCTACTTGATGACCTTTGTGTTTTGCGGATTCGAGGTCCTGGATTAATGCATCGGTGAGTGCAAGCAACGGCAAGTAGCCAGATCCAAAGGTTCTGTAGTCGCTGAACATGACGGCAAAGAGCTCTTTATTGCAATTGTACGCTTTCGCACGGATCAAGCCAAGCTCGCGCGATTCGGGATGGCCAAGATTCACGGTCCGGGTAACCTTTGCCTTAGATAGGTAGGTCCCGATATCACGGAGAAGGAAGGATCGAAAATGGAACTCATTGAGAGGAACTTCCGATGCCATGGACAAATTCCGATGCAGGTGATGGTGGCAAGCGCTCTTCCAAAGAACGGAATATGGTTCCTCCTTGTCATTGTTTTGCGGTGATGAGCTAGAAACAAAGTCTCTGCTGCCAACATCTAACCAACAAGATGCTCCGTCAAGCCGGTCTGGGTAAAAAGCTGATAGAACACTTTCTTGGAAGCGCTCCAGCGTCTTCTCCAAGGTATCTTGGGCAAAAGTGTTCTTCAAATCATGCGACTGAAACACCAACCGGGGACTCTCGAAGTATTTGACTGCGGCACCGCTCGTCGTTATTATCTCAAGTGAATTGGCGTGCCGGACCACCGCGTCCCAAAATGCAGGCAGATTCTCTGCTGTTATTGTGTACTGGAGGCGAAAGCAACGGTTCTCGTCATCGGCCTGCCATCTGCTATTACCAGGCTTCTCCTGGAACGACCGCGATTTGGCGTAAACAATATCGTATGACTGGGGTATCTCTTGTTGCGACGGATCGGGAACGGTTTCATACACGGCCGGGATGATGATTTTATCGTAAAAGTCTCTCTGCCGCTGCAAGGAAAGCGCATTTTTGGTCGCCGAAGTCTCTGACTTAGAACGCTTCGCACCTCTGGGGAAAAAGACAAAGGCAGAAAAGCGAACACTCCCAGTATTGAATGAGCCAAGCTGAATGTGGCGCGTTCCCGCAAGATTGAGCCCGTGAGGTTGGACAATTTGTTCCGCAGAGAAGTTACCGGCGTTGTGAGGTAGAAAGGCGAGTCGAAAATTTTGCCAGCTTGAAAAGAAGGCGGTTGGGTCATAGCAAGCACTATCTCCGAAGACAGTCTGCCACGGCGGTAGATATTTCTGCAGATGCTCCACCCTCTCACTCAGGGTGTATTCCGAGTTGCTTCCACAACTTTCATCGTGATTTGCGCCTAAGAAAGCTGTTAGTGTGTGCTGGAAGACAGTCATACTTATACTCACAGTCGCATTGAATGTTGAAGAAGACGCGCAAAAATTTGTCGTATAAGGTAGCAAGGCCTTCTAAATAGTCCTGAGTACAGCCGCTCCCCGATTCCGTGCCCGTAAAAGCACGAATATATTCTCGAATTATTAGGCTGTTTGAACCATTGCGCGTGTCTGCCACTGAAGAACTCTCTGTGCGTGAACCAGAAGAAGCACACCGTGGTCCCGCTTCCGGCGAAACCAGAGCATCTGGCTCTCTACGGAGCGGTACAGTGTCTCATCGGCAACCCTGGAAGAGTTCATGGAACAGTCAGAACCTAAATCCTCCACCTCGCAATTTGGCGATATAAACAGGTCACTAAGCTCTCCATCTGACTGCTCATCGTAGGGACTATTGCATGTATCCATAGTCATTAATTCGTGGCTCGTCTCGTCTCGTATCGTACCATGGAAGCTCCCAGTATCCATTGGTTCGTGCCTCGGGTCGTTGGCCTCAATTTCGGGCAATTCGTCGCTGTTGCAAAGCTTATCACGCTCATCGCCATGACTGGCCTGCCTTAGTGGTATATTCATCGCCTCCGTCGACGGCTCGATGTATCGCCGCCCTGGACTATGCTGCACTTCGAGAGCCGGACGACAAATCATGGCCGAAATCGGGCGAACTTGGTGCTTGCGCTCATCAATCGCCTGCCTACTGTTTGCGATCCGCCCCGGGAAAGGACCAGATGGTGGCAGCTGCGTGAGGCCGGCGCCGTTCTCATGGGCGAGAATATGGCCAGCTACTTCATCGTCGCAGACATATTGGGTGATACTTTCTGTATGGTTGCCCGACGCATTTTGGATGTAGTCAGGAGACGCCTCCACTGAAGTGGCGGCGAACACTGGCTGTAACTGAAGAGCTCTTGGCGACTCCGTCCGTGGATACTGAACTATTCGAATCATCGAGGCCTGCCTCACTTCCTCCTCAATAGCCACCGCTTGTTGCTGTCTTAGGTTATGTCGTCGTTGCTTTGAACAAAGTCTTTCTCGGTCTCGTCGCTCGTTGCGTTCTTCGGCAGTCAGCTTACGACGCGTCATGATTGGACGTTGTTAGTGTCGAGAGGAGCATCAATTCGGCCAGCATGGTGTCCGCATGGCATCAGTATCCTCTCTGCAAAGCTCACGCAGACTTAAAGCTGAGCAGACCTACCTTCAGGTCCGCAAGCCAAGATTGACAGGGATTGCGACCGAGAATTGACCAGGGCCAATAGGGGTGAGCAGGGATACCGACCGTGAATTGCTTCGCGCACAATAGCCGCACCACTGCGTACCCTAAACTCACCTGCTTCTACGCGCAACGGTCGCTCAAAATAAATCATGAATAAATTAATAAATTGGTATGCTGCCTATCCTTACTAGCTACTATCGGGCGCCGACTTTTCTTTCTCATTACCATGCCATTTTTCTGTTGTGTTGTTAGCAAGTGCGTTTGACTATTTCCCAACCCGAGCCCAAAACGTACCTTTGATAGAGTAGGAGAATGTAAGAGTACGACTAAGACTAACGCGTATCCGATTACATTGTCAAAAGATATGTACGGGAAATGGCAACTTGACTGGAATTTGTTGCCAATATCGAAGCGAGGTTCTATATGTCTGCTTGATTCAGATACCAAGTCAAATCCTTACCCTCCATCTCTCGTTGCGTGAATCCATTGCCAAAATATTGAAATCGATTGGTCGTCTCGTATGTGTATGCGAAATCTTCGAAACGCGGTTCTCTCAGAGCTTCAAACCAACTAAGTCGCGATCCTGGCCAAACGGCCACTACCGGGCCCTCACTTGAACCGTTCTTGAACCAACTCGAGCAGCCATCGGACCAGACGGTACGTTTCAGAAACTCATCGGCATGCCGGGTAAACTCATCGACAGCCTGGGATTTGACATCCACAGAACGTATGCTCTGACAACGGACTTTTTGTAAAACAGCCAGGACGTAATCTGCAATCACCTCAATGACAGGTATCAAAGAACCGTGGCTCACAGGGGAGTGTGGTCCCAATGCAGCTGACAGCAATGTTTAGCTTTTGCATGTGCAAATGCTTCCGCGCTTCTCTGTGAGTGGACTTACAGAAATAATTGGGAAACCCATCGACCATAAGGCTCATGTACGACTTGGGCGTTTTTTGAGTCCATCGATCCTGAAGGTTCTCCCCCCCGCGGCCGAGGAGAGGGAATCGAGGCTTGAAGGAGACGTCAAACCCGGTAGCACAGACAATAGCTTCGAACTCGTGTTCTTCATTGTCTGCGGTGCGGATTCCACCCGGCGTGAATGTCGTAATGGAGGCAAATATAGGATCGACATTTTCACTAGCCAAGGCTTCCAGGTAACCGTTTCCAGGCGTGGGTCGACGGCATCCAAAGGCAAATTTTGGAATCAAGCTTTTGGCCAGATGAGGTTTTGCTGCCAGCCGTTTTTTCATATCTTCTGCCGTTGCCTGTATACTCATTAGAACGGATATCAGACCAGGGAGAGAGTCTTACTTTTACGACATTGTTTTGATCTGAGCTTCCTTTAATGATGAATTTAAACCGAGAGTTGAGTTCCTGTTCAATGGCCTTGCAATATTGCAGATAGAGATACGGATCATTTCGAAATTCTTGCTTCTGCGTCTGGGAGTCTGCAATAGGGTTAGAGCTATTTAAGAGCCGACGTCGTAGGGATACTGACATTGAAAATTCTGACCATCGGTACTGGCGTATTTTGTAGCATAGTTCCCTGCTATCCATGTGGGTGATCTGATGAAAGTCTTCATAGCCTTAACTTTAGGCTGTAGTGAGGGGACTATTTGCACAGCTGAAGAGCCGGCACCAATAACCGCAATTTTCTTGTTTGTGAAGTCATACAAGTCATCCCAGTGAGCACTGTGCATCAGCTTTCCCTTGAAATTTTCAATCCCAGGAATATTTGGCCATTTCCAGTCGCTGCTTCGTTGATTAGCACTGACAGGGCTTGTCGACAGCGACAGGGCTGCAAGACTGACTTGAGAATCCCACTGGCATCAATTACGAAGTCTCCCTGGTCTGTTATGATGCTTTTGTCGTTTTTGGTGACGGATACCTTCCATCTAGCATCTCCTTCCCTCCACTCTGCGGCGATGACCTCATGTCGGAGCTTGACAAATGGAAGGATGTTGAAGTCTTCCGCGACACGTTTGAAATATTGCCAGAGCTCCTTAGAGCTCGAATAGAAGTCCTTCCAGTCCGGATTGGGAGCCCAACTATATTGGTACGCGTGGGAGGGAATGTCACACGCGCATCCGGGGTATCTGTTTTCCAGCCAGGTGCCGCCCACATCCTCGTTCTTCTCATAGATGATGAACTCGCAGTCGGAGAGATGCTTCTGCAGCTTGTATGCAAACATGATACCGGACACGCCGCAGCCAATGATAATGATGCGCAGCTTGCGAGGCTTTCCAAAGAAAGCCTCGGTGACTTTGTACCCGACCGATGTCATAATGAGAGCGTACTTTGCTTTCCATAGAATGCCTAGAATGCGAACGAATTAATAACCCAAATACGTAAATACCACATTTCATCCTAATCTCGACATGGCCGTGCAATCTTCGTTACATCCGAGTGTGATAATAAAAAGGCTGGACTATGGCTCAACCTCGTGTCACACAGGTTTCTCATTACCGCGCATCTGGGATGTTTCGCTCCAGATTCGGCCCGATTTGTCCCGATTCGGCCCAGGAACGAATTCAGCGCGCTACCAAACAACGTGTTTAGTCCGATGAAGTGTTGATTAGGACATTCGCTTTAAAATTTGGAGAGCTGCTGCTCCCGCCCCTAGCTGGTCTGCTCGTACGTTTGTGGCCACGTGAAACCTTAAGTTGATCGGAATGCTTCTCACATAGCCGACCACAATCGACAACTCCACGTGGTCCCGTCCCGAAACTAGAAAATGGTTTTGCCTCGTCCTAGATTTGTTTAGAAGTAGCTGTCAGTCATCCCATAGTCGCAGTCTAGCAGCGTCGTCCAATGTCGTACAAGGAGCACTCATGATGTACCTGTAAGTCGCCCACGTTGCTTTGCAGGAGATAGCTCTGGCTGCACAAATTGGTACGACCTTGAACAAAATTCTTTGCTCTGTGGAGAAGGGGATGGATGAGCGATGCCCCGTTGGCAGCTACAGTCAGCTGTATCATCCCCGTTCCTACTCCACTGGAAATCCTCGAAGGATGAGGGAAGACCAAATACCGATGCAACAATGGATGAATTATAGCCTTAAGTGAAGGATTCAAGTGATGCAAACAGTACCACTGCCAAGTGAAAGTCGTTGGCTCTCACTGAGTCAGACACCCTACTGTGCGGTACTGCGGCTTGTTCAATAAAAGCCACGAGTTATCACGACAATATGTTGAAAGGGCTATTAGCAGTTGTTGGGTTTTCCAGAAATTACCGTTAGAACACAAACACTTCACTAGTTTTATATTCGTTAATTTGTATATAGTGTTCCTGATGCAAGGTACTAGATCATCGAAGTTAGGCGTAAAGGAGAGCATCAAGCACGGGGATCCAGGTGAGACTGGTGAATGGAAACCGGAGACGCAAGGGAAACTTTCGCCTGGAGGAAATTGCGGAAGTTGTTGCCAAGACCAATCAGCGACTGACATCGAGTACCAGTATATTGATCCGCAAATGACTACTCGGGCAGGATACGGTTCGGCCGAAGACCAGATATCCAACTCGCCGACTCGGGAGAATGCACTTATTCTTGTTCGGTCCGATTCGGTTCGAGTCTCGTCAGCCTTTACCCGCTGTTCTCCGAAGAAGGGTTCCAGACACACAGTGGCATGGTGTTACGGTTCGTTCTCAGAGTGTTTGCTTGAAACGAGAGGAGGCCGGAGGATGAAGTATAAAAGGCGCCTAGGATGGCTGGAATTCCCAACACAGAACAGTCCTCATGCATCAATCGCCAATCGACGTCGACCAATCCTCAATCATCCAGCCAAAAGTTTTATCACACTATGCAGCTGAAAGTCGAGTTTCCGAGCGATGGGGAAACCATTGCTGGCATCTTGTTTCGTCCCGACGGCGCCCAGGGTAAACTGCCCACAGTGGTCTGCGCCGGTGGGTGGTGCTACACGAAAGAAATTGTCCTCCCGCACATCGCCAAAATTGTGAATGAAGAAGCTGTACAAGTTCTTGCCTTCGACTATGTTGGATCCGGTGAAAGTTCAGGGGCACGCCGCCAGCATCTGGATCCATGGCAGCAGATCTCTGATTATCGGAACGCCTTGACGTACGCCGAAGGCCGAGAAGACGTGGATCCATTGCGACTGGGCTGTCTGGGAATCTCCTACAGTGGCGGTCATGTTCTTATCTTGGCCGCTATTGATTCGCGTGTTAAGGCCGTTGTCAGCATTGTGCCCGTTGTTGATGGCTTCAACAACTTGCGCCGCGCTCACGGTGAACGGCGTTTCGCTGATCTTGAAGCGGCTATCCTTCAGGACCGGAGAATCCGTGCTACTGGCAAAGAGGGCAAGATCGCAATGGCCTCTCGTACGCCGTATGATGACCTTTCGGTCTGGCCCTATCCTCGTGTCAACGAGGTCTTCATGCAAGTGAAGCAGACCGAGGCTCCTTTGCACGAGCACTGGAGTACGATGGAGTCCGCTGAAATGCTGCTGAATTATTCGGTTTCGCCTTTCCTTCCTCGTGTGATTAACAAGAAGGTCATGATGATAGTTGCAGAGGGGGATAATATTACGGCATGGGATTTGGAAGTGCAGGCCTTCAATCAAATCCCGTCCCAAGAAAAACAGGTTGAGATCCTGCCCGGAGTCAGTCATATGAGCCTGTACTCCGATCGCGCAGATACCAACGTTGCGGCCGTTCATGCCAAGGAATGGTTCTCCAAGAACTTGTGAGGAGCAATTTAGTGGGAAGTTGTGGCAGTGCAGCGTTGATTACCGCTCTGTGATCTTTCACTGCCAAAGTGGTGGCTTTGGCACTCGGGTCACGTGTTGAGATGTTACAGCGAAAAGTACGGAGTTACGCCTATCCATTAATGCTCCCCGATTAGCACAAACCGTTTCGTGCGGGGCTATCGTTTACTGCAAAACACCATTTATACAGTAGCATATTCAATTTAATATAATAGATGCTACTAAAAGAGCAAAGCGAAGGAGGCTACGCAGGAGGAAGCTAGACCAGAACGACGATTCCCAAGAATATTTCCCACGACATTCAACAGAAGAGGGAGCTGAAGAGGAAACTAAAGCGGACGCCTCCCAGGGACGGTAGGCAAACGCTAGAAAGCTTTGACATAGTGTTCCTAATTTATCAGGCCATAGCTCGGAAGGAAACAAGTTTGTCCGTGACTTCAAGTAGCCGCTTCGGCAGAACCCCTATAAACCACTGTAGTCATGTGTCAACATTTTGTTTGCCCTGGCCTCCTCTTCACCGCCCAAGCAAGCCAGGCCCACAGAATTGTCCATTTCAGCTGAAACAGCGATTTACACCCGAAACGGCCCACTCTCTGGGCATATCCCTCGCATATTTCACCTCTCATGAGACATAGATTCTTAGCCGTGCACTCAGTGCGTATGTCTGTCGAAGAATGTACAGTATTGTATTGCGCACGCAAGATCAAATTTTAGAGTGCAGTCTCGGGCAAAATAGCCTTCCACGTTTTAAACAGATCTTCATTTCAAGCAGACAGTGCTACAAGCCATACCTGTCACACTGTCATACGAATCAAGGCATATTAATCGAGGCATAAGAAGCTGGAAAGAAGCAAATACAGCTGAAGAAGCTGAATAACCTCTAAAAGATACTAAAAACACTCAATTGACTATAAATATAGGCTATCAAGACCACCAAATAGCTGAAGAATCAAGCACTATTCTGACTCTGAAATCCTCCTCCAACTGTGACTGTGACAATACCTATACTCAGAGTCGTCCCTTCGTCCCGAAACCACACCACCAGGTCCGACGTCCCCGGTGATGGACTATCACGACGATGCCTAGAAAGTCTACGCCTGCCCAGTCCCGTTGTGGCGACTATGATGCGGCTGCCTTGCTCGAACAACTATGACGGCTCCAAAGAAAGGGTTTTTTTTTACAAGCACGGGGTTTGTATCCGGAAAAGAAGCCGGTTCTTAGGATGAAGTACTGCATTGGAAGCCAGTATCAAATGCGAAGCCTCAGCAAGGTGTTTGAGTGCAGGCCTACTAAAATCGTCCGTCACAAATGTTTCTATATATAAACAGCTCTGTTGTCATGTAGAGAACTACGTTCTCCCCTTTCTTTCTTGCCTGATCACTTCTCTATCCTGTGGGCAGGCAGCTATATGACTCAATGCCTGTGCTATCTGTGTGTTATTTGTCGAGAGCGTGGACGTGAGTAGACCAGGCAGTTTTTGATCGTCGTTAAATTCCATCAATAATAAGAGTAATGGCATATTCTCGGATAAGCCTGAGGAAAATTGGATCGGTAGAAAAAACATCTCACATACACCAGCAACCAATTCAAAGCAAAGTACTGCCAGCAATCACTTACGCATCATCATCATCGGAGCCAAGGCGCCTTGCAAGGTAGTCAAAGATGACCTGATGTGTGCGGAAGACAGCCCCTTGATGACAGTGTGTGTCAGCACCTTCATCTGCTCGCAAGCTGACAAATTCGTGTTCACAATGCAGGCTTGCGCGAAATACCTCTGGCTGGCCTTTTAGAAAATGGTCATTTTCGGCGTCCAGTATTAAACACGGCGTGGCAACCTTTTGACTAAGCTCCTCCAAAGTGTATTCTTTAGTTGCCCTCATCAAGTCTGAGGCGGATTGCAGCCCGAATGTCCATTGTGCATTCAACAGAGCCCAGCGAATACCCGTCGAGAGGGCTGCTACCCAGCCAAAGATCCAGTTACATACCGAGTCGTATTTGAGCTCAACCAATTTTTGAACGAAGGGTGGTTGCTTCGCTCCAAACGCAGATCCGAAATCCAGCACACCGTCATCCAGAATTAGGGCTCGGGTGCGATGCTCCCCCGTAGCTCCTCGCGCCACCAGATAGCCGCCCATACTCCAGCCAAAAACGGCCATGGCATTGTCATCTACGTCTTCCCGTGTCAAAGCATAGTCGACAACAGGGGAGAGTACAGCCCGGTCCAGGTTCAATGTACGCCCCACCATTACCAAAATGTTAGCTTAACCAGCCAATTACGTTGGGAACGCTAACATTTTGGTAATGGTGGGGCGTACACTGAACCTGGATCGGGCTGTACATGTTCCCAGTCAGGGCGAAAATACAGGTGTTGTCTCCGAATAGCTGCACCCTGTCCGGGGCCGTCGAAGGCAAGGAAATTATATCCCCTTGCTAGAGCTGCTGCACCGATCGCAAACCACCCTTCGCTCATGGTCGGGTCATAGCCACCATTAAAAACAATTGTACGACGTGGCTACTTGGTGTTATCCACGCTGACGAAATATCCCGGCAGCGTTGTCCCGTCGTATGGGATGGCGACTGGTTCGTAGGTAAACGAAGACAGCCCCATAGCCTTGTCAAAAGAAGTTTTCGAACTGTGGTAGAGGAATTGCGAGAGCCCATCTTCCTCGACATTCTCCCGTCGAAAAAATTCAGCGGTACGAAAGTAGTTTGATGCACGAAGGTATCCATGGTATGCACTCTCGTCGTTTTTCACAGACCGCGAGTGCTCTGCCTGGGAAAGTGCGCGTTTCGCAGCCTTTTGCCATTCGCGAACCCAGTCATTTTCGTTACCGGAACGGATTTATGGAGCAGGTAGCTACCACTTCGGCAAGATCTGCACCGCCATAATTGCTATAACCCGCAGCGCGAAGCGCCTCATAGCTGAAGGTCGTTCGATTTAAAAAAGCAGTTGATAGACATTAGCGCGATGTCGAAGTGTATCTTTTCTCTAGCTGAGATGGAAACTTTGGTGAAGAAGAAATAGTTCGCAACACGTGCCAGAAATTTACAATAAAGGCAGTCGAAGGTTGCCACCGTTCGGTGCCGAAATGAATCGGTCCGACTATCCGGCCCGAACTAATCGGCACTCCAAATCAGTAATCCAAGCCCATACCGCCACCACTACCCCCTGTTTCCTTTCATGCGTTTGTTCTGTATATTCAGTAGAGTGTAGGAAAGCTAGGATAACTGTACTACGTTTGACGTCCAATGTAGTGCCACTTTGTGATTCTCGACTGCGACGCGACTTACATCGCAGCGTCAGGAGGGTGCAGGAGCGAGTAATTGGCGACAGAAAGATAGTATTCCGATAATACTAAACTACTTCGATGAGATTATGGGCAAAGTAACGTAATTATCATAGTTGGGACCGAAATGGATGTGATTGTGGCCTTTGAAGACAACCTCCGACCTGTCAAAAGTTAGAAAAGCAGTCCTCGTGCGATTTGTATGAAGCTCAATTGTGCAGCTACAATACGTACCGGTCAATAGGATCATCGTGACCCCAAAATCCAGTACCCGAAGTATCTCCTGAGCTCACTTCCAAGACTAGCCGGCCACCAAATTCAACAATCACATTTGTTGGCCAAATTTCCACGTCAACGGGGTAAACCTCGTTGGCGACGACGGGCAAAACGTCTGTAGAATAAAAGTCGCGATATGGCAGCCACGGACGATGACGGGGGTGCTGGGGATTGGTTTTGCGGAGAGAAACACGAAGCCAACCTCTAGTCACAGGAACAGGTTCGCCAGCAGAGCCCGTATAGCAAATTTCCTCACCTGATGACGATAGATGGCGTAGTGTGAGGAATAAGTCCATATCGGACGGAGAACTCTCCCAGCGACCTCTACTGACGGACACATTAAGGTGCGCCACAATATGTCCAGTGATCTCGGTTTCTGAATCGAATGGCGCCGACGTAAATGTCAAAATGTCACAAGACCTTCCCTCACCGAGTGCTCTGTAGGTTTTCTTACTTGGGAGATGCTGTTCCGGCTTGTCGAATTGAAGTTTATATTCGGCTGTCAGATAGAATGCTGTGTAGTCGGTCCTGGCAAGCGGCCATTCTTTTTCTTGTCGTCGGCGAAGCCGTTTCTCCGCCTGTGGATCGTTGTACCCGACGTTACCCTTTCGGAGAACCAATTCAACTGGCTGGACGGCGCCCTTCTTGGTCCAGCCATCTCGATCGTCTCCTTTGAGCCAAGCATCAAGAAAGCTTCTTTGAATTTTGACTTCTTCGGGATAGTAGAATGGTAGATCATGTCGCCCTACAATAAATCGAAGATACTTGAACTCGGATCCTGCCCAGAGATATCCAAGCACATTCCCACGAAGATGCAACAAGCTGCCGCCCAGATTGGCCACACTCAAGACGGGAACCGTGACATCCTCGAGATTGAAACTGAGCGACGCTAGAACATTGTCGTCTCTATATCGCTGCTCATGCAGCACCGCCTCATATCTGTTTGCCTTCAATTCCTCGGGACTAAGATCACCTTCAACGGTATCAGGGCCCCAATTACGGGCCCATCGTCCCGGGAGCCCATACTGGTTGGGGGCGACCTGGCGAGCGTACCACATATGAAAGAATTTGTTTGACAAGATGCCTCCGTGTCGTAAAGACTCGTTATACGGGTCCGAAAATCCCTCCCATGGCACAATAGCCGCTAGGCCTTTGGGTTGCAGGCTCGCAACATGCCATTGCGTAGCAGCATAGTAGCTGACACCGAGAAGGCCGACCTTTCCGGAAGACCAGTCTTGCTCAGCAGCCCATTCGATGACATCGCAGAACCCATCGATCGAAGCTGCAGACTTCACATTTAGCACACCGGGAGATTGGCCACTTCCAATTTCATCTGCTCGAATGACAACGTAGCCATGGTCTGTCCAATATTGTGGCGTAGGCGTTTCCCATGCTGAGTGCTCTGTCTGTTGCGCAGGGTGCACTTCAGAAAAGCTTTTTGGGTTGAAACTATTGTAGTCAAAGTTAACTAATGCACCCTCGAGTTCTAAAAGTCTAGATTGCGCACTAACACCCGATAGGCAATATCTTTGCCATATGGTCCATACGTTACAAGGACAGGGAACTTTGCCTTCGCTGAAGCTGTCTTGGGTCTGTAAATATTGCAGCGGATCACTCCCCCGTTGCCAAGAGGTACAGAGACATTTTGCTCGAATATGTACGTGTAGCTTTTCGAGTCGCTGATTTGAATGCCGCCATGTTGAGCTGACATACTGGGCGGTGATTGCTGTTTCAATGCCTGAGAGAACCTCGATATTGTAGAGTAGAAAGACCAAGCCCCCGCCCGTAAGCACAGATGGAGGACACGCATTACTACATATTCAACAATGTCCCAGTGCAGTATCGTACAAAATGAAGGGTACAGTCTGTAAGTTCATGCTCTCCACTTCGGCGAAGCGAGACATCGGCCCGTTACAACCAAGCCGAACAGCCGAGTGACGCGAAGACCTCCGAACTCGAAGCGGACTGCTCAGAACACAAACTAACGCTTAAAGTAGGGGCATTGACATTTATTTATCACATACACTCCTTCGGGACCGAACGTCCAGCTGAAAAGTAGAACGTGGAGTTGAGCAACGTCAGGCCTCTTTTTGGAAGCAATAGCTCGGGCGACGCAAAACTAACTAAACGACTTCCATCCCTGCTGGAATAGAATGGACGGCTCAAAACCTGCAAATTGCTCAAAACCAGCTTCTGTCAGAGACAGGTCATACCATTCACACTCTGGAAACACACCAATCTGACCTGTGCACGGATCGTTTGGTACTCCAGCCAGACCGTCGTTCAAGTCAGGATCACCACCAGTCGGACGCGTAGGTGAATTACGAGCCTCTGCCATATACTCTCTCACGTTGCTGTCTGCGGGTGAATTCTGTGAATGCACATCGTCGGCATCCACTGTCTGACCTGATCTCTCCAGCGTCCGTCGACCGACTTGACAACTCGCCAACGTTTGATCTGTCTAGGCGTCAGTTTCCAAGTTACCATTAATGTGTATTTTGTGGTCAGCATACTGTCTTGTGAGTTAATTGGCTCAGGTAGGTCCATAGTCACTGACAGGCAGGCCTGCAAAGCAGAGCGTAGGACTTCCCACTGCATTTATATAATGTTATACCGATCAACATGAGACTTCCAGACGCAAGAGGTAAATGCTGATACTTACCGGTTGCTGCAAAGCACTCCAGTAGGCTCTTAGCGTATCTAAAAGGCGTACTATCTCCTTGACGGCAAGTAATCTGCGGCCCTTTTCACCGTTGTTTACGGATAGCTCAGTCGCAAATTGGTTACGTCGAGTAGCCTCTGTAGAGAGGTACACCATACCCACCACAAAGGCACCATAGCCAAGGAGAGGAGGCAAACGCGAAACATCTTCGTCATTATGAAGATAAGGCGTCAATAGCCGTTCAAATAGATCTGAGTGATCTATAACTGTCTCTGCGGACTTATTTCGTGTCTGAAGATCGCGATCGGTGTTGCGATCATCGGGGATGCCTGAGAATAGAGGAACATTCATAGAGTGTAAGACGATCTGACATTGGTGGTAGACGGCGTCATGAAGAAGATATAGACTCTGAGCTTCGCCCGTATCATCATCTTGACGAGCAGAGTTTCTTACAGCGGTAGCGTCATCAAAGAGGCGCGTTGCCAAGCGTGAGAAATGGTGCACCGAGGTGAGGTCTGTAGCAGTTAGGGGCGAGCGATGGTTTTTGCAGAGAAGCTGGACTTTCGCCCTAGAACGAGAGGGTTATTAGCAAATCTCCACGGTTGATGCAACTCGAATTGTGGAAATGGCTTTCTTACCAAACCCCAACAATTTTGATCAGGGAACCCACGGGGGTGGGAGGCCGAGGATCGCTTGTGAGAGTTTGTACGTTAATTGAGTGCCAATCCCTATCCATACTCTGATTGTAGGATACTCTGTAGCCTTGTGAGACGAAAGAAATTGAGCCTGGGAGTGGCAACATGGCGACCTCCTTCCACGCTGCATCTATAAAGGGCTCTGGCTCCATCACAATACACGTAGACGTCCAGCAAGCCCAGAAACATCGTCGGCCAAGTTCAGATTCGAGTGACCGCCCGGAACTGTCGCTGTCATCCGGTAGTCTTCTGTCGAATCCAAGCATTTGACACGATCGATAGGCAAGAGCTGCAGTTTTGTCAACTTGAGTCCTTACCAAAGTCTCAAGGGCACTTGTGTCATATTAACCACAGCTTACCAAGACATAGATTTCCTGGGTGAGGCTGACCGACGCCAAACCAATAGAGTTGTATACACTGTAATGCTTGGACTACCATAAG
Organism: Lecanicillium sp. S3808; assembly: GCA_023628775.1. Lineage (NCBI taxonomy): Eukaryota > Fungi > Ascomycota > Sordariomycetes > Hypocreales > Cordycipitaceae > Lecanicillium > Lecanicillium sp. S3808. Next base: position 39,307 of record JAMAJY010000061.1, read on the forward strand.
AGACGGGGATTGCATAGCCAATGACATAGCTTCTCGTAAGGCAGCTTTGGCCCACGGGAGTCCGGAAGCTTGATATACACTTAGAATCTTAAGTTCTTCGTTTGAATCTGTCGTACATCTGCTCTTATCGTTCGTTGGATGGATAAACCTAGATAGTTCTGTTAGCCCAGTACCTGGTAATTCATTCCTGACATAAGATAAACATACAGAGTTGCCAGTGCAAACAATGCTCTCAGTAGAGCCCCATGGATGCTACCCTCGAGATATTGCTGAAAAAGGATGGGTTTGTGAAATAAAAGAGGTGCATTGTAAATGCGCGCAAAATATATTTCAAGTAGGGCAAGTCCAAGCGAGGTCGGTGGCAAGGGCAGCGGTTGCTCTGAATCACGAGTAGATTCTGTTGCAAATGACGTTACTCTCCGTAGCTGATTTTGATAAGACTGATCAACAGCGAGTCAATAACTGAGAAATAGTTAAGAGGTGTGCAGCTTCTTGTCTTATCGCCTACATTAGATAGCACAGGAGATTCTGGTACTTGGCTAGTGGATGTGCAGCCCACCACAACATTGCTTGGAGAGTGTGCATCTTCCACAGGGTATTGCCTCAGACCAAGGAGCCGTGAGGTTGACGTTCGAGGCACAGGACGTGAGTTCGACGTGTGTTCCCCAATAGCTGGTGTCTCTGGCGACCCAGACCGGTATGGATGCTGACTAGTAGTGATATTATGACGACTGCCTTCGGTTTCCCTGCGCAAAAGCCTCTGCTTGAGTTTGGTTCGTGGGCCTCGGCGATCTGGAGGATCCGGGTAGGCACAAGTGGCGTTGAGGCGACGACACCGATTACACGCAGGGTGTTCACGACCACACTTAAGCTACAGAGAATTCTTTCAGCAAAGTGTTCCATTCGATGGTTGAATTGGGCATGTGATACCTTCTGTTCGCGACAGCGCAAACAGGCCGTAACCGATAAACGCGATGGCGTTTGAGTATCTCTTCTGCCACTTTCTTCGTCAAGAGCGGGCTGCATCATGCCATCCTTCTGTATACACGATGCTTAGGTTTTAGCGTCTATTCGGGCCGACGGATTGGTCTCTCGTTATAATCGGTAATTTAGGGAACTACATTAGGGACTCCCTCTGACACAACGCAAATGGACGACGACGTCATCATTACATTCGGACTAGGTCACGTGTGGCTCGACTCTGCCCCGAATCGGGCCGGTGGTGCCAGGGTGTTGGCCGTCCAGCGTCCCCTGGGCAGGGAAAATACAGACGGACCGGATTAATCATACACAAGCTTGCTGAAGTTGATTCGAAACTAACTGGGCTTCTTCTGCCGTGAGGTGCGCGCTGATGAAGTTTCTAAAGATGTGTTCTGACCCCCGACACGAACATCCATCCCTTAATAGGTCAAAGCTTTTGGTACATTCTTGCCGACGAGGGTCGCATCGGGTGATGTTGTGGCCGCTGCTACTGTGCCAAACTGAACTCGGATATGACTAAACTTTTTGACAGTACAGTCTCTGAAATTACTCAGAGTATACAATACACTTCTGGATATTTCCTACATTTTTTTCTCTGCGCTTCATCATGTCCGTTGCGACCAACAACAACCGAAACTCTGTGCCTCCTGGCACCAGGTTTCTAGGGCGGCATGTATTGCCGAAGGGGATTGTTTCCCTATGTGCGACTGGGTGTATCATCGTCACCCACAGCACGACTATTTTAGTTGAGGTTAGCATAATAGGCAGTGCCGTACCATTCAGTTGCTAATGTGCGCTTTAGTGTAACGAGGACCCTCATTTGTCCACTAGCAGGACCACAACAGTCTCAGCAAGCCCGGACAGCACCAACACATCAAGCACGCGTAGTTTTACGCGGATGTCACTTCGGTGGCAAGAATCCTCCTAATCGTCTCCTACGCTCTCTCTTTGGTTAGGCCCTGATAGCGGTACTTGGCGTGTCAGGAAGGAACGCGGACTTTTAGGACAGTATGGCTTGTCAAGCGTTATTTATGATGCGCCATGTTTGCCGGACAATATACGCCCTAGTTAATGCGCTTTGTAGTTTAACAGTCTGTTTAAATGGTTCTGGGGGCCAGGATGCGCTGCAAAGCAAATGCGCTGACAGCGCCTAGCAACATTTGTGAGCCATCCGGTGGGCTGCGATACATCAATAGAAAATCTGACAACAGTATATCCGTGCCGATGCCACTTACGAATAACCACACCTTGTACATCAACAACCACCACCCGGCTAGCCAAAGAGAAGCTAGAGCAACAAGTTAAACTGATGCCATCATTGCCTGATTGGTGGCAGCATCAGTGTGGTAAATAATATAATTATATAAACAATACAATATTGACAATATGAGCACCCTCGCAATATTATTGTATTGTCAGAGGGTGTATATTGTATTTCGCAATACGGCACCGATGCATAGGCGGAAGACTCCCTGGCTCCCTGGGACGGGATTCGGATTGATGGTTCTGAGATCTCGTTCTATCACCTGTGGCAGCATCGCGATCATGTCTGACTCCTCACTCCGGAATGCACAACATAGGCGCCGCGACCCACGAGATGTCTCGAACTACAGAGCAGTTCAACGGTCACCACAAAAAGGTTAATGTGGATGTCTGCACAGAACGCCTTGACGAGAAGGAGTTCAATATTTCTAAAAAAAAAAAAAAAAAAAAAAAAAGAAAGAAAAAAATCGGTCTTTGTCCGTATTTAGTTATTGATCACTTTTACTCTGCCAAAGGTGATGGCTCTCAATTTTATGCGGAGATTATTATTGGGTTAGATGTCGCTATTCTTGGGTAGCTTTTCGACGGGATTGCTCTCCCACTTATGATTACTAGCGCCGAAATTGATATTCATGTTGTTGGAAGCTAGTTGACTATGCGCCCTGGGAGTAAGGGAGAATCGACGGCATGAAACGGCGAATCGCGACCGATCCATTTGAGCGTGAGGGGGTAAGCTAGGCCCGACATTTGGCTGCAGGCCGCCTTCTAGAGTTACCAGTCAGCCTTACCTTGGTGCCTTGTGCCACGCTGTCTCACACATGTCCACAGTCGCATTGCTTCCCACCCATGAGACAACGATCCTGAGTTTTTGATACAAATCGAAGTGACAGTTGTACAAGAACTGCGCTAACGTCCTTTGGGTTTTGCGTCGCTCCTTCTCCCCAGGCGCCTTTGCTTCTTCCTCGCGCGCCCTAGCTTCCTTGAGCTGTAGATTCTCAATTTCTTTTCTGGACATCGTGGAGGCAATCGTCTAGCGTTGTTGCACGACTCTGGTGCTTCTAAGCTTTGGCACGTAGCTCGACTTGTCGCAGTATAGAATAGACCAGCACAATGATAGTAGCAGGATCTAAAGAAGCAAACAGATGTCCGGACCCGACCTACATAGTACGTAGATGTAAACATTGTTCCATCAAGCCTGTCCACACAAGAAACAAGTAAGGCATAACTAACAAGAGTTGAGCAAATTGCTGTCCTAGGTTGCCACCAAAACCGCCACAAGAGATTAATTTACACTTATAAATAGTACAGTATAGAAGCACACCTAGCCCAGACGCTGACCAGATTTCTTGTCATGATTATACAGCACCGGAATAATCGACTCTGACCGTCCCGTCTCCTCCACATTGTGACGGATCCAATGCTCTGCAGTTTTCGTCGAGTAAATAAATGGAAGCGCAAGCCAGTTAAAAAGCCATCCAAAAATGGGAATATCCAAGCCAACTATAGTCTCAGCGTAGAACCGAGAGCCATCGCCCTCGGCCGAGTAGTAGTGGTTCAGACGAACGGCGGTCAACCCAAACTGCTTGACCAAGAAATTGAACTCTTCGTTGTCAAGGCGCTCTGTGTAGACTTCCACTTCGATTCTCTTGTGGTGGTCGTTGAACTGCTCCGTAATTCGAGACTTCTCATGGAGGGCAAATCCCTTGTTGTGCTTTCCTGTAAGTGGTGTCACCGAGACGTGGTCGCGGTGATGCCAGAGGTGGTAGAAGGAGATCTCAGGGCCGTCAAATCCAACGCCATCCCAGGTGGTCTGTCGGCCGAGGTTTTCGAACCACCAGCGGATCATCTCCGGCGTGCAGCCTCGCACAGTGTCATGCTCGATGCTGACATGAATCTTGCCCGTCCAGGTACGCTGGACGTCGACCCATTTCGCAGATGAGACCGGCTTAAAATCGAGCTTGCCAGCTTTGTCTAGAGCTTGTCTAGCCTTGATACGCGCTTCACGAAGAGCGGGCTTGACCATGATGAAATTTGGTGATGAGTAAACAGTGACGGGTCTCAAGTCATTCGCCAAGAAAGGGTCGGCGGGATATCAGAATACTTTGTCTGGCAAAGTGCTCGGTCCTCCCACTTTCAGCCCGACGATAAGATTTTATAGAGTCAGAAATCTCAATTTCATCATTTGGCGGAGGACGGAGAGGAAGAACGCAGTAGGTCCACCGGCCCGAACTACCGCTCTCACGGGCGTCATATCTCGGCCCGAACCCTCGCCACCTTTGCCAAAGCTGGAGCTACCGTTTAAAGTTGAAGTTGAACTTTGGGCGCTGATTAGCGGCGGAGTTTGACCAAACCAGCCGGATCCATCGGCTTCACGCATTGTATTGGTGCTGCTCGAACGAGTAATTGTGCGCCGAACAACCGAAGTCGGGAAGGTGGATCGAGCAGAAGCTCTCACGAAAGCCATGCCTCGGCCCGAACAATGGCAGCGACACTGCTCTCATGAGACATTTTTAGCGTGTGACTTCTGATTATTGTGAAACAGTTTATCTAGAATCGGCAAGTTGTTCCTGATTCGAACAGTTCTCCAAGTCAGGTATTATACCTACTTACTTCTCTGTGCCGATAACAAGAAGTGGTACGTAAATCGGCTTCGCTGGTGTCAAGTTCGTGTTGTAAGGCCATATGTAATTACAGACAGCTCGGCTATCATAGATTCCAGGGGTACGCGCGTAGGTTGTAGCACTCAAAATGTGTATTTGTAGAGTAATGCCTTTGTCACACCGATGGATCGATTTCGGCCTGCAGAGCGTTGCTGGCTCATCCAGGAGCATTTTCAGCCGCATCCTATGCCATCTGAACCCCCTGGACAGCGAAAGAGCCCGGCGGTCCGCTCGTCTATTATCGGTGCAGCCGGCAAGTTCCGTTGTCTTACCGAGCTCATGCACATTGTGTTAACTATTGTGAAAACAGTGGGAAGTACTGAGCTCTGCGTTGCAGCCCTACCTCTCGAAATTATCCGAGAAACCCAACACGCGAGACCGTATGCGCAGCTGCTCGTACCGATGACAGAGTGAAAGCTAACACCTGCCCAGGCCAATCATTATTGAGAAGTAGGGAGCAAGCGCTGCCAAAGACGAGGCATACGCCGGAAAGACGGATATCTTTGCGGACTGGGAATGGTAAGGCGCGTCTCTAGCGGCGGCAGGCAGCAGTTGAGCAATTGGTTGGATATGAGCCATCCGGTCTATATATCCAGGGTTGGAAGGCATTTAGTTGAGTTGTAACGAAGACGTAAAGTTATATTGAAGCGCGAGAATATGTTAATATTTTTAAAGGGCAGAATTGGTAATCAAAAGTCATGTCATAGTTATTGTCGTCGAAGGATCAGGCATTAGTGAGACAGTACAACTGGCGGGGTTTGGTGATGGAACTTCGCTTACTGTAAAGTAATTTGATTTTGAAGGTTATCTTCACCTCACTAGTGCATTCACTTACTCAAATGCCGTATTTTGTTTGTTTCTGACCCTGGATGTGGTGCCAATTGTACGCCATGTATCGCGGTTCGGGCCGGTTAGTTCGGGCCGGTACAGCTCCGCGACGAACCTTTGCCACCATCGCTGCTCTTGTGAAGTCTGCAGGCATTATCGTTCTTTCAACGGTGTTTTTATCGCAGACAAGAAACAAACCAATATCACAACAATGACTATCGACTGCTTCTTCAAATCAAACCACACCTTTAGTTATGAGGCGCTTCGTGCCGCGGGCTACAGCAACTACGGGGGTGCCGACCTGGCCGAGGTGGTTGCCATCTGCGCCGCCATCCGTCCCGGCAACGAGGATGACTGGGTGCACGAATGGAAAAACGCTGCAGAGCGCGCAGTCTCACAGGCGGAGCGCTCGATCTCCGTGAAGAACAACGAGAGCGCAAAGCACGCATACCTGCGGGCGTCCAACTACTTTCGGACGGCGGAATTCTTCCGACGGGAGAATTATGACAAGGACGAGCTCGCGCAACATCTGTACACGAGTTCAGAGACGTACTTTGAAAAGGCCATGGGGTTGTCTCCGTATGCATATGAAGCAGTCACCATCCCGTACGAAAAGACGACTTTGCCGGGTTACTTTGTTGCCGTGGACAAGACGGACAAGCCGCGCAGTACGATCATCTTCAACGGCGGCTACGACTCGACCAGCAGCGAGGGCTGGTTCGCGATTGGTGCGCCCGCACTGGCCAGGGGCTACAACTTCCTCGCCTTTGACGGTCCCGGCCAAGGCGGCGCCATCCGCAAGCAGAAACTGCACTTCCGGCCCGACTGGGAGCACGTGCTCACGCCCGTCGTCGACTACGCCCTCACCCGCGCGGACGTCGACGCCAGCCGCATCGCCGTCTTCGGCTGGAGCATGGGCGGTTACCTGGTCGCGCGCGCCGGGACGTGGGAACACCGCGCCGCGGCGCTCATCCTCGACGACGGCGTGCTCGACTTTGGCGCCGCGTTCCGCGCCAAGCAGCCCGCGTTTGTGCAGTGGCTGGTGGAGCAAAAGTACGACGGCGTGTGCAACTGGCTGTTCGGGATGATGGCGGCGACGGATACCGGCATCCGCTGGGCGCTGCTCAACGGGCAGTGGACGCTGGGCGTGCGGTCGGCGTCGGAGCTGGCGCGCGCGACGAGGGCGTACACGACGGTGGGGATGAGTCAGGACATCAAGACGCCGTGCCTGGTCATGGACGCAGAGAATGACCACTTCCTCAAGGGGCAGCCGGAGCTGCTGCGCAAGACGCTAACGTGCGAGAATGAGTTTGTACGCTTGCGGGCGAAGGAGGGCGCAGACACCCACTGTCATCAAGGAGCCTTCTTTCGAACGCATCAGGTCATTTTTGACTATCTCGCAAAGTGTATCAAGGAGGACGATGTGTGAGGCGTTTGCCGGGGATACCTAGAGTGTTATCACTGTACTTTTAGGTAGATTTGTTCCGCAGGTAATAATTCAATTCTTTGTAAGCCCTCAAAGAATATATTGCACACTGCATGACTGCGTGATCGGGGTGGATACATTCATGCATCTCCTTGTCTATGTCCTAACTTCTTGAGTATAGCTCGAATTTAAGCATGTGTCACAACAGTGGGAAAAATTTCCATGTTCAGTGCCAGTCGAAACCTGCACGGGCAAACGCCCATTGACAGATGTGCACGCGGAAGCATCTGCCACGCGCCAAATGACAAGCACGACCAGGGTGCAAGACACTGAGTAGAGTGTTTGTGTTCTTCATTAGGGAAGCCATGGAGAGCTTCGGGCAAGTGACGAAGCAGGGCTCCATCTCTTTATTGCACTGTGGTGTCGCTTGTAGTCCAGCCTCTTGCTCTAGAACCTCTTCGGCCGGTACATACCAGCCACGCGATGTACGCGATGACCACCCGGCCTATGCTGTCGTCTACGAACCTCGCCACCCTGCGTCCCATGTCACGGATCGACTTGGCTTTGTCGCGATCGGTAACAATCATCACCGATCCGCCGTAGATGAACACGTTCCGCATCACCTGTAGCCCGTCGCAGTGCCTCATGGTCGTCACCTCGGGTCCGCGCCCCGGCATGCCACCCCATACGTGGCACATCACCATGAGCAGCTCCTTCAGTGAGCGAAGCAAGCGGAGCCACTTGGCCACTCCTTTGCTCTTCCACCTGTTTGTCCCTGCGTCAAACAGCATCGACTGCGCAGCCTTGGTCGCCAGCTTGGACCCGGGGTGGAGCCAGGAGTTGGCCTCGTTCGTTGCCGCCAAGAAGCAGAGCAGTGCGTTCGTGTACATGGCACCTCCGACTCTCGTCTTGATCGACGAAATCATAAACGTGAACAGAACCTGGTCCAGCGCGCCGTAATCCGGTGCGCACGCCTCCACGGGCTGGCTGCTCCACGTGTGTTCCTCCATGTCGCTGTCATACCCGTCCGTGCTGTTACTGCTGCTGCCGAGTCCACTGTCGTCATTCTCGTCGTCGTCAATGCCGTCCAGCTTTTGTAGTTCGTGATTCATGTCGCATAGCAAGCCCCATTGCTCGTCCGTGAACTGCATCCCCAGCCTGTTCTGCGCTTCGTCCCTCCCGAATCGAAACCCGCGCCAGCAGAAGCAGATGTATCGCTCCCACACAACGCCGTTTTTTGTAGCTTGCCAGTGTACTCGTTCATCCTAAATGGTATGGAGTGGCTCTTGTCGACCTCGATACCGTGGAGCCGTTGCAGGACAGGACTCGGCACCGCGTAGACCCGCGGCAGACACACTCGGACTTGCCGCTTGACGCTCTCGCACAGCGCAATGAGCTGTGCTTTCTCGTCCGCATCTTCTTCCTGTTTTTGTCTCATGGAGCCTTCGATGGTCTTCGCTCTGATCCACTCGGTCGCCGCCGCGATCACCGCGCGATCCTTCCCCCAACTCCTTGGCGAAACTATCGTCATGATCAGCGCCTTGTTGCGCCTGTTTTGCCCGCCGCCATTGCTCGTTGCTCTCCCGCACCCGTTTGTTCGCGTTTTCCAGAAGTAGATCCAAACCGCTCCTTTATCTTTCCTCCCGGCGTCTCCATCAGTATCTCGGGCGGCGTCAAGCCCCTGGCTGCCTACGGTCCAGTACCGCGCGCATCCTCCGCTCATCCACAACTGTATCTCGAATTTGGCGTACCGTGAGCCGGCGCTGGTATGCGGCACGCTTGTCCAGTGGAGATTGGCTTTTTTCTCGGGCGCGTTAATCTTGTTCAAGAAGTCTTTGATCTCTTGCAGATCAGCACCGTTTACCTGGTGTTTTCTCAAATGGCGGATTACCCCGGCATCTGGCGTCAACGTGCGTCGGCAGGCTAGACACACTATCAGATTATACTCGGCGTTGATCAGAATATATTGTTCCATGGCTCGGTCTGGGTTTAGCGACTGCCAGTTTGACTCGTATCGTAGTGTTGAGTTCACTGCACCTGTACTCTTCCTACCCCCTTTTCCATCTTAGCGCGTGGGCTGCGTACTCTGACTCGTGCTCTGCTTCCGTTCCACGATACGCGGTTCTGCACTCTGGCCCGCGCTCTGACTCCCAGCTTCGATTCCCCAACCTTGTAGATAAGCCCTGACGTGGCGGTCTACCGATAGATCTGCAGTGAAGGTGTCTCAAGCTGCATTAGCTGGCCGAGTGTACAAGCTACCACGACTGTGCGGGCTGAAATCACTTCTACCGTTTCCATGCCGTGGAAAAAATGTCGAATACTTCAAACACTACGATTGGGCAAGACTGCCGTACTGAATTAGATATTGGCTATGAGATGTTGAGAACCAAATTTGGCTGTCGTTCAACTTGCGAGCTCTCGCAATGGGTGCCTCCCATCATCTCATGCTAGGTACTTCCATTCATCTTCCATATTTCATCCGTTATATACCACAAAGCTTGTATCATCTTAGAGCCGACCACGTAATCCTCACTAGTGATGGTTACGGACAGAGCACAAGCCACTGTCTCCTCATCAAATGGATCGTCTAAATCCTCGCCGATGCTATACTCTTCCGCAATATTCTGTATGACCTCGCGCAACGACGAGTTTCCACTGCCTATAATCCCTATCATCGTATCCTGCAGGAGGTCCGGACTGTACTGGCATTGATGCGTCCCCGGTCGCCTAAGCTCCCATTTGCCGGCCTTATCCTGCGTCCAGCCACCGCAAATCGGGAAAGGCAGGTGACACCGGCGGCACCCACTCGAAGGAAGTATAGCATCCTCACTCAACGCCTCCCCAAAGTCGCCCCGTATTGCTTTCTTGCCTCCCCTCTTGCATTCTCGCAGAGAATGTCGAATGTGCGGTCCCTTGAGATTCCGCCCCGCGCAGAAGCCGCACTTGCCATCCCACCACGCAATTGCCCTCGCCCAGTCTTTGGATTCTTCCCAGTCCTTCATAAGCATGAAACGGTCCCCATCCTCCTCCGTTGGGACCGCCATTTGTCCGGCTGGGTGGAGGGGGAACCACAGCAGGGGATCGATACCTCGCGCTGCGTTCTGCTGATAATAGAACGAGACGACCAGTGTTTCATACACAAAAAGCAGATTCGGAAACCAGGCACCCTCATTATATGGATCCGGGAAGCCAAGACCGCGTGCCTTCCTCAGTGGATAGGTCCACCCCCGACTGATGAGCGAGTTCCGCTGCTACGTGGCCCAGCCTGTAGGTCCGCTGGCTGCTCAGAACGGCAACCACCTGCAGGATAATAGGGCGCCGGTCGCACACCCCAGTGCCGTTGGCGACGTAGCGGCAAGGATGACATAACCAGCAGAAGCTACAGAATCTACGCCCTGGGTACGAGTCCCGCGCAATCTCGAGGGTATTGAGCCATCCAACAGTCCGCTTGACCATGGCAAGTTGGTCTTTCCTGTGACAGGACGTCAATGTGTGGTCGGGCTCCATGGTACCGGTTGCAGAAAAGCAAAGCATGCACCCGACGTGCTCCCACCATTCCGTGCTTTGCAGGACGTCCGTCAGCCGGCACCGGGTCTGAAAAGCGCTGGTCTTCCCATAGCGGTATTCGACAAGAAACTTGGCCACTGCGATCTCGCCGGCTGAATCCCTCTGATCTGCAAGATCATTCCTGTTGATGCCAAATAGGTCGTATGCGGCCATATTCAAAATATACGGTGCGATGGTACGATAAAGCAACCCGACGAAGCTTGGATTGCAGGTGTGCCCGACCGACTCTTCGGCACAGTTCAGTGGTTGCCCGCTTTAACCCTCCGCAAACTTTAGCGTGTGGGGTGCTACGTTGAGCCGAACTCTGACTCCGATCTACGATACCCTGATCCGCACTCTGACCCGCACTCTGACTCCCGCCTGCTAAACCCTGACCCTCACACTAACTCTGACCCCGGAATCCCGAGAGAAGGAATTGTCTTGTCAAACCTCTGACTCTTTTACCCCACTCCTTGCAAAAGTTTGCAGGTAGTGCAAGGCAATTCCCTGGAAGTAGTGATTAGGGTTATTCTTTCCCCCTTAGCCCTATAATACTAGAAGTCCCAGCTGTACCCCAGGCTCCCCATTATCCAGATACCCCATAGGCTAGTAGTGGAGAACCCCGAAATAGCCAGAAACAGCTGTTAAGCCAGCCACCTCCTAACTTACCCTGTAGCTAGCATCAGGCCACTCTGCTCACCACTTTGCTCACGCTATTTCCGCCGGCAATGCTTAGATAGTTAAATTAGCCTTTATTGGCAACGCGCTAGTAAAAGGCGGCATAGGTATTTTTATCTGCGCTTTATCTTGCGCTACATATGGCTTATTCTAAAACTCTGCCACTCTCATCTCTATACTTACATACCAAATAGCAAAGCCTACTATAGGCCAGTCTATGTGCCGCAAATACCAAAATAATTAATACGGCAACTGAGGCAGTCGCCTGCAGGCAGCGGAGGTAATAATAGATTGTTTTGGAGAATGCTACTACCTCAGCTCAGCTAGTAGTATTGCCGCCACACAAACTGCCTGGACACACGGCATATCGCCTAATGTTGCTGATGTGCCAAGCCATCGCATATAGTCATTAACATTGGCGAACGTCTGCGGGAAATGTTTCTTAATCAGAGCTCTCGGGCCGGCCCGGAAAAAGGCACCATAGCATAGCGGTATAACCAAGTCTCGGAATCGACACTCTAGGCTGCTTTCCATGCCGCTATCCTCCGTCTCCTTCTCTGTGTCCGCTCTGCTGCAAATGGTCTGCGGCAGGTAGCATCTAAAACATGCCGTGTAGTCTTCCATCCACGGCTTGCCCTCCTTCGTACAGGCCTGGAGCGCCTTTTTCTTGGCGTTTATCCACGGCCACCGCCGGCCACACGTCGTGGCGCTGTGGTCAAATGGCCTGCCTCCTTCTACACGACAGAGTAGGCAGCATGTTCGCATTACCTCCAAGTCCGCCTCAAACCGCGCCCGGGTCTCGCTGTGAACCATCGCCTGGCGGAGAACTTCGTCAGGGCCAGTATATGCCATGTCTTGCACAACCACTAGCCCTTTCTCGTCATCCCCGCTCCCCACGTCATCATCGCGCTCTTCCGTCATGTCCGCCTCTTGTAAGCTGGGATTCGGAAGGTGCAGCTCAAGGTCGGCTGGCCGCGGCTTGGTATGGGGTTTAGGACAGGCAGCACACAGCTCATCCTCGCCTTCCATGCACCACTTCCAGTCCGCTCTTTTGTCCAGGAACTGACTCATTACGGCTCTTGAGCAGTATTGTTGTGTTAGGTACAGCTGCATCATCTCCCCATCCAAACTATTGACTGCGCGCGGCTGCCACGCCTCAGACAGCAGCGTGATAGACTCCGCAGGCTTCCCATCCCGTCCTGCCCGGCCAGACTCCTGTGCAAACTCAAACATAGACCGTGGCGCGCCTGCGTGGACTACCCACCGCACCTCAGCGTAGTCAACGCCAATGCCTAGTGCAGCGGTCGCTACGATCACTTTAGGCCCGGATGGCCCCTTCCACTGCTTGAGGGCAAGGTCTTTTTGCTCATCGGTCATGGTCTCGTCGTCTCCGGTGTACATCGGGCAGTCCAACTCGCGTGCCAGCTCCTTCACGAGGCCCACTGTCTGGCAGTATACAATGATCCTAGAGTTCTTACCGGCAGTCACCTCGCCGTTGTGGCCCCCGGCATTGTCTCCATCGCTGTTCGCTATCCTCGCCAGCAGGGATCGCACGAGCACGGCTGCCCTCTTGCAGAGCCCGTCTAGGCCCCGAAACCGCCGTACGCTGTACCGGATGTTGGCCCGGTTCGTGGACTCTCGTACGATGCGTGGCTGAACCAAGCGGTTCTGCCGTATGAAAAGACGCTCGAAGTCCGGCGGCAGTGTTGCCGTCATCCAGACGGTTTGCGTCGGGACCTGCCGCACATACGAGCCAAGCTTTTTCATGCACTTTCGGTAGGTTGCGGTGATGGTGAGATGGCACTCATCGACGATGATCCGGTCCAGCCGCTGCCGAGACTGGAGTCGTTGGACGTATTCAAGAAACGTTATCGTGCATGCCGCTTCGGCCGATACGATCACTAGGGGTGCCGACTTCGACTGGCCTGGCTCCCAGACAATGGTTCTGAGGCCAATCCTGTCAAGTCGATCAAGCATGTCTTCCCTAAGGGCGACGGCGGGCAACACCATGATCGTCGTGCCGGCTCCGTCTAGCGCCGCGCCAACCATGGCAATTAGCGTCTTGCCGGAGCCGGTGCCCAGCACGACCACAACCTGCTCCTCCGCACGCCGCCCCATCGTCGCCAACATGGCGTCGTGCTGGCCGGGTCGCCGAAAACGAAGGGTGGGCTCGTTGTAGAGGGCACGCGCCACCGCTTCTAGCTCACTTGCCTTCCCTGTTGGCCTTGTGCGCATCTTGGTTCTCTTGCACATTTGCGCCATGCCTTGCTCCTCGGACTCTGCCACGGATCGTAGGCGTTTGCCGCCGTCACCAGCGGCCTCTTCTCGTGACAGATGCTCGTCGATCCGGAAAAGCGCACGCCAGCTCTGCGAGGCTCGGTAGGCGCGGTGCAGCGGCGTGCTCATCACGAGCGTCGTCGACCCGGCATAGAGCTGGTTGAAGGTCTTAAACCCATGGTTGCTCGACGTGGCGAGATCCACCAAAGGTTCCTCCTCGTCAATCACCTCTGGTGCCATGATGGTATCCATGTTAAAGTTGGCGCGCTCCTTTGGAGTGAATTTCTGCTTTGTGATGGATGCTGCTGCTTGCCGCCACCAAGCCACCTTGAACTCCGGCACCTGTGCGCGCTCGCAAGCCTGACTGAGATGCTTCGACACGCGGCCATCGCGCCAGACGTCGCCGTCTAGCGACGACCAGAGATATGGCGATAGGAGCGCCCCGGGGCGTACCTGGCGGAGGAATACCTGCCGCAGCGGCTGCACGATCGCCAGATACGTGACCAGGAGGTCCGCGATGTGCGACGGCACAAACCGGATGTTATCTGTTTCGTCTCCGGTTTGTTCCAGGCTTTTGTGGTACCGCACGTATATCATGAGCATCTTCTCCCAGACGAACATGCTTCGGCGACGCCCGCCGCTATTGGCTGTCGTTACGGATAAGAGCTCCGGCGCCCTTAGAGGGGGCGCTGGAGGGACGTGCAGGAGCGGGACCATTGATTTGAGAAACTCCTGGGCTTCGCACTCATACACGGCCATGGCTTGTCGACATAGCCTCTTCCCTCGGGCTCCGTCTTGTCCATCGTCGTCACGTATGAACGCCCTTCGCAAGTCTGCCCGTTGCTCAACCTGTCGGAGCAGCGCATCGTGTGTTCCGCGAAGGTATTCAGCGTTTCTCTCGTCCGTCAGCCACGATCCCCCATACTCCTCCGCGTCCAGATCGTCGTGTAGCATCCACGTCTCGATCGAGGCTATGTCCTTAGCGCCGAAGAGGAGCTTATCGTATAGTATAGCGCGCGCCCTCCTATACTCTGATGTGACAAGCTGTGGTACGTGGTCCATCCGAAACTGCTTGCCCTGCAGATCCATCTGCTGGCCGTCGAGCGACCAACGCGCCTGGTTACTGCTGATGGCTCCCTCGCCCACCGTTCCCAGGTACAGCCGCCACTGCAAGATATGGCCAAACGCGGTCTCGCCCCTCTGGTGCATAAACTTCCTGCACACCTTCTCCAGCGCTGCCGGGACCTGGTCCTCGTCTTTGTCCTTTTTATAGAAGCATACGGTTTCGAAGATCATAAGCTGCGCCACCCACACAAGCATGGACAGATGGCTCGTGTAGTTCCCGGGCTTGACCCACGCGCCGAGCCGGTGCTCCGACCGCCGTGGAGCCCCGTCGTCTGCTTCTGGCCCAACGCCTGCACCGGCATGCCTGCCCTTGAGGTTGCTCCTCCTCCGCTTGCGCTCATGGCCAAAGCCGCCGTTGTTTGGCTTCTTCCGGCTCAGCATCGCGCAGAAGCTGATCACCGGCGACCGAAGGGGCACGCCGCCAACCTCGTGACAGATGAGCCCGATGTAGAACCGGCGGATCGCACAGGCTAACCTCGAGTCGCAGTGGCTCGTCTTGCGGCTTTCGCTTTCCGAGACTCTGTCAGCGCCTCGCGGCCTGCTTAACGCTGTGGCTGAGTCTTCCTCTCGCAAGGCCCTGAACATCTCCCTCATCGCCCGCTGCTGCTCGTCTGTCGGCTCGATGGTATCCCGAGGCACCTTGCCGTCCGTCTGCCCCTCTCCCCGGTCGCCCTCCTCCCGTGGCCTGGTGAAGTGGCCGTCCTCGCGGTATACCACCCTGTAGTAGTACACCAGCAGCTGCTTCGTGGTCCTAAAGTAGTCTGCCAGCGACGATGGTTTTTTGAAGCAGCGAAAGGCCGTGTCCTTGCCCTTTTTGCCGGCCCCCCATGCGAAGTCGCTTAGTATCTGCGCCCGCTGTTGCGTCATCTTCCGGGTTGGTGACCGATCCGACACCAACGCGTACGCGCTTGTGAATAAAGCCTCTGCTGCGGCTAGTATGCGCCGAAGATCGTCTTCTTCGTCCTGCCCACCTCCCTGATGCTCTCCAGCACCGTTTCCGCCGCCGCCGTTGCCGTGGCCGGGCCCACGCTGCTCGCCCTCTTCCTGCTTCACCCTGTTTGGTTGGCCAGAAAACAGACTGGTTTCCCTTTTAGGCAACTTAAAAGAGGACCAGATCTCTGCGTCCTTGAGCCCGGAGAGGTGGGTCGCAAACCCCGTGTGGATCAGCCACCGCTCCCGATCCGCTCGGTGGTGCGCAGCGTCGTCAACCATAGACGCCTTCTCTGCGAGATCCCGTCCCGCAAGGTGCAGGTCGCTCCTGAGCCCGTCGAAAAGCGCTTCCTCTGCTTGCGAAGGTGGTGGCCCTATGTACTGAAGTGGCTGCTCCGTGCCTCTCGCCTTCCCCCCTCTCCGCCGCTTAGACGGGCTGGTGACTTCCTCCTGTCGGCTGCTGACCCGACGTACGGTGAAGTAGTCGATGCGCCCCTTCGCAGTGAAGTATGTCTGTAGCACGCAAACCTCCCACAGCGGCCGACCCTGACTATGCTGCGATGCCTTCACTCCGTGCCTCGGCATATGGCCATGCATCGCTTCGAGCCGCGTCGTCACGAAGTCGCACGTCTCGGTCTCGCACAGGCATATGTAGCCCCGGCGCTCTGCCAATGCCTCGATCGGCTCGCAGGGCGTCCTCCTGCCAGGCCGCCACTTCCTTAGCTCCTCCTTCCCTCGTAGGTCGTACGTCGATAGCAGCTCCACCGTCGTGCGCAGCTCGTCGCCCTTCATCCAGTGCGGCTTCCTGCCAAGGTGATCCTTCCAGGCCTTCGGCCCGCCGGGGGCTAGGCAGGTGCCGCATTTCCTGCATATCACCACTCGGTGCTCTGCGTTGTACACGAAATCGGTGGCGCCCATAGCGTCCTTCGACCCAAACGTCGCCGGCCTTCCATTCGATCTTCGGGGCGCCTAGTCCCGCAGGAGGGCCATTACGCAGTCTTTTTATACGCTTCTTACAGCACTGTGATAATTTAAAGAACAAGATTACCCCGTCCTCCCACATATTCCTTGTTCATTTAGGCTAGCCCCGAGCTCTCTAAACAGAGGGGAGTTGCGCCGCATGGGCATTGGATGGACTCCGCGGAAGACGGAACGCGACCAGGCCTTTCCTCTTTACCGTGTGCACCGTGATGTGATCCTGAAGGCCCCAGCTCTTCCTTTCTTTTTCTCGTCTGGCCGGCCAATCAAGCCCGTCCTTTTCATGCGATTCATTTTTCATCCTCCATATCCTCCATACAAAACCCCTGACAACCGCGCCCCCGTGTGTCTCATGTCACGCCGCCACCAATTTGCGCCCGCCAGGGTACCACTCAGCTGTGTCCCGGCTGTCACCAGAGAGTGCGATTGGGAAGGAGAGCTTTTCATTTTTGATGCAAAAGAGCTAAACTAATCTATGCTAGGGCATTGCGGCGCTTCGCGCCGCTATTGGGGGCCTACCCTGATTTCTTTATTATACCCTTACCGCCCGTTAACCCCACCCCACTATATTTATATACTACCCTCTTATCCCCGTTTTTATTCTTTAAAACCTTACATATCTTATGTCTTAATCTATTTCTCTTTATTACATTTATCTATATCCTTATTATTAATATTTTATATTGCTCTTCTTATACCTATCTTATTATAACCCTAACCCTTATATCCGCTCTGCCCCTAACCATTACCTACGCTCTATCCCTAACTATTATATACGCTCTATCCCTAAATTTATTTCGTTATAATCTTATAAACCTCCTTAATGCCCTTCTTTACTCTCTTTAATCTAATTTTATATTATTTCTTACCGCTATCTTATTTTCTACCTCTTATTATGCTTTATATTCGTCGCTGCTGTTCTTCTTACCCTTTTATAAAAACTGCCCCGGAATATAACCGCCTTATTTGGATAAATGTGCCTCTATATAAAAAACTCGTTTTCCTCTCCCGCTTATAATATTACTATTAAAAAAAAAAAAAAAAAAAAAAACCAACCCTAACTCCTGCTATATACCCCGATAATGCGATTTCTCGCCTAACTTCTTATAATGCTGGCCGGAACCGAAAACTTGATGCCGTTCTCGACTGAATCGCGTGTCACGATCCACTGCCTGATCAATGCCGTTGCGCGATCGAATCTCCTCGACCCATATGTGCGCGGCGGAACGTCGACCTCTTCATGATATGATACCCTATACGCTCTGCCAATACCGCAACACTAACCACTTATACCACACTAATGACTTGCCCACCTCGGGCGGCATGAATCGATGGATTATCCTAATCTGCTCGGACTGCTGGAAATCCTTGTGGTGTGCCGTGATGAAATATACCTGTCTATGAACCAAATGTCTCTCGTGTCCCTGCACTGGCCGTGTTTTCTGTTCATAATCACCCTGACCCCAAACTACAAACACTGCCCCTAACCATGGTTGCCAATATTCACCTATACTTAAATCACCTCTATTGTCTTTCATTTACACTCAATATCCTTAAAAAACCCAACTTCGCCTACGACGCTACAAATCCGAAAAAATACCCCGCACATCCGATTCGTCTGAATCCCATTCCACATAACCACCCTCTGTCCCATCCACTTCCACAATTCCTTATCCCTCAACCTCTCCGTGAACTCCTCCACCCTGTTTGGCGCCAACACACACGCACTCGCAAAAAACTCCACCATCAACTTCTCATACTGGCATCCATGCCTTGTGTCTCGCCGGAAACTCCCTTCATCGCCCTCGACGACCTGCCAATGGTCGCAAAACTGCTGTGGAATCCCGCAAAACTGGCATCCACTAAACCTCTCTAACCTCCTCGCCTCAAATATCTCTCTTGTAAATACCCTCACATACCTCATCCAACCTTTCCAAAACCCTTCATTCTCAATCTCTGGACAATCTCTCACCCCGTGGTCGACGTCCTCTCCGCCGTTCATCCTGCAATATGTACAAACTCGCCTCCACTCCTCCAAAAACTCCTCGAACCTCTCGCGATCCCGTGCTTCTTGCATCACTCGGCTTCGAATCTCCTCCTGTGATGACCGTGCCAACCATGCCTCCCTCTGTAACCTTGCCGCGACGCTTGTATACTCGTACGCGGCCATCTCCTCTTTATCCTCCCTCGCCGCCGCCTCTGCTTCGCGTTGGCATACATCACACTTCTCCTCGTCGCCGCCGCACTCTTCGCGCCCGATTGTGCCGTCCATTACACCGTCCAATACGATTCGTCGGCACTGTCGCTTCATCGCAAACTCCACCGTCTCCATCTCCCGCTGCTCCTCGTCACGGTATGCCAACTCCTTTGTGTAATCCCGTCCCTGCTCCGCCTCTGGTGACTGCATCTTCCCGCATACGAATACTGATCGGCTTGCCTTGCCGTCTCTCCCCGCTCGACCGCTCTCCTGTATCAAATCTCGAACTCTCTTCGGAATCCACGCGTGCACGACCAATCGAACGTCCGGCTGGTCAATCCCCAACCCCAATGCATTCGTCGCCACAATCACTCGCTCTCCTTGTCGCCAATCCTCCAAAACCTGGGCCTTGTTGGCCGCCGTGTCCGCCTTGCTAAAATATACCCTGCACCCCAATCTCTCCCCCAATCTCTTGACTCGTTCAATCTGGCCGCCGTATACAATCACCTTGCCCTCCTCCGTCTCCGCCAAATGCCTCTCCACGATCTCGACGACCCTGTTCTCCTCTTCTTCGGACTGCTTATCGCCGCCGTCCACCTGCTGCACGCTGTACTGGATGTTCTTCCGTGTGGTTCGCGACCTGATCACCGTGCAATGGGCCGCGTTGATTGCTGCTAATTCGAAAAACCGTCGCTCGATCCGTGGCTCCAACGTCGCCGTCAAAAACACCCGCTGAACCCCCCATCTCTTCATCTCCAACCCGATCTTGCTCATCGCCGGCCGGTAACTGTCGAACATCGTGTGGCATTCGTCCATCACCACCCGGTCCAACGCATTCGCCGTCTGTAAACGGTAAATGTACATTCCAAACCGCTGCGTACACGCTGCCTCGGGCGTTGCAAACACAATCGTACACGCCGGCGGCGATCTCTTGCTCGCCCAAACCCACGACGGAATGCCGTGTCGCCGGCATCTCGCCTGTAAATCGTCGTTCAACGCGATCAACGGCGTAATCACCACCGTCACCCCCTCGGGTGCGCAATACGACGGCAACATGAACGACAAACTCTTGCCCTCGCCCGTGCCCGCGACCTGCAACACCGTCGGCCTCCCCTGCATCACGGCGTCGATCACGCTCTCCTGTTGGCCCCGGAACCGCGTCCCGGCGCCCATCATTTGCTGCAACTGCCCGCCGACATGTACGTTCTGCATCCTCTCCAGCCGTCGCTTCTTTGCCTCCATCCGCTCGCCCTCGAACCGCTCTCGCTTCCGCTTCGCCCCTGGCTGTACCGTGTGCCCGCCCGTAAACATGAAAAACCGGTGCCAACCCGTGCTGGCATCCCGGAACCTCTCTCGCATCAACGCCGTGCCGTTGGTGTTCTCAAACATTGCTCGCGCGTACATCAATCCCGCCACGTGCGTTCCGTGCCCGGCTTGCAAATCCACCGCCTGGTCGTCAATCTCGTCCTCGTCTTCCTCCTCCATCTCCCCAAACGTCGCGTTGCTCTTCGCGCCCAAATGGTACCGCGCAATGGCGATGGCAATGTGTCTCCACGACGCAATCGACAATCGGTGACCCATGTACTTCTCGCTATAAACCCCCATCACACGCCTTACACGGTCCGTCGTCCACCTGCGCTCGCGAATCCAATCGTTCCAACTCCGCGGCAATTCGTCGCCGCTGGTGATCGTCCCATCCTCGCTGAATCCATCACCACCCCCGCCGTCCCCGCCCCCGTCTCCGTCATCCCCGCTGCCGTACCCCTCGTCCGTGTCGGCCTTCCGCCGCTCCACCATCTCTAAACCCCACACCGCCGCACTTACACCGGACGCTCCCTTGATGATGCCCTGCACCTTCTGCCAAAACGGTAAAACCAACCACAAATACCACACCAGTAACTCGCCAACCTCGCGCGGCAAAAAACGATGAATGATCTTCGCCTCGTTCGTCTGCCGGAAATTCTTGTGGTACGCCGTCACCCAACTGACCTGCCCGTGGTTGATGAAAATGTTGCGCGCCCCTCCGTTCGCCGTGTTCTTGTACCGGATCCCCAATATCTCTGTCGCTCGCGCTGGCTGCCCCGAAATCATGTGCATCATACACCACAATACCTCTCGGAACTTTTCAATCTTCTTGTGGTATGCCTGCACCGCTTCTTCTCTGATCGGGTGCCTCAATCCCGCCTTTGTGGAAATCCATTTCCGTCGCAATCCTGTCTTCTCGATAATACGATTGAACACGAACGAATCCCCCTTCTGCGTCCAACTGTTCCGGCTGTCCGCCAAAAACGAATATCCATCTCGCTGCTCGCTGTTGTCGTCTTCGATACTGTCCCACGGAATGCTCGGCAACTTCTCAATCTCCCCCTCCCCCAACATCGTCAACTCTTCCATCATCTCGCGCGCATCGTCCACCATCCCGTGGAACATCGCCGTCAACTCGGCCATCCGCACCTTCTGGCGGTGAAACACGACTTCGCTACCATCGCTACTCCAATCGATCGACGCCGCCGCCGTCGTGTTGAACCGGATGTACATCCCATACGTCCGCGTCTCCAAAATCCAATCCATCGGAACCGGGTGCTGGTCTGCTTCGCCACCAATCCTCGTCATGAACGACCTCACCATCTTGCGCACCCGCGGAAATATCCCCGTCACCTTGGCCGCTATCTCTTTCTGCGTCCTCGCCCTCCTCTCTTCGCCCGTACCCTGCGACCTCCACGTCAAATACTGCTCCTCCTTGATGGCCGCCTTCAACTCTCTGTCCCTTGCCCTGTATGCGCTGTACACGGCCAACATGCGCATAACCTTGACAAATGCCGACATCTTTGGCGTGTAATTCATCGGACTACACCAACCCCCGCTCCCCTCCACGCCCATCACCGCCATCGCACTAATGATGCCGTTCTCGTACTCGTTGTCCACGATATTGTGGTCCAACATCTGCATCATAAATTCCAACCCCTGCCGATCAATCTCGTCCGCCTCCACTGTCTCAACCCTCTCATCCTCCTCCTCGTTGCTGCTGTCGTCGTCACTGCTTCCCAGTACCGCATATTCACGCTTCCACCTTTCCCGCTCTTGTTCTTTCTTCTGGCGTGCTCTTGCCTTTACTCGTCTCTCCGCGCTCTCCGTCCAATCCCCCCACAACTTGTCCTGCTCCTCGGTAAATTGAAACGGCGGCCGCTTATCGTCGTCCATGACGTCCACGCGGAACAAAACCCTCACGATCGTCATCATCACCTCTTTATATCGCACCCACGAATCGCTCTCCATACGCGCTTCGAATGGCCTACCTGCCTTCTTGTCGTTATCTCGGCGGTTGATCTCAAACAATACCGCCAATCCAACTGTATTACGCCGGCAAACCCCTTGCGCTGCGTCCATCACTCGCCCCATACTCTCACACAACTCTTTCAATTCCTCCTCGTCCTCTCCGTGCACTGGCGCCATCAAATCCAACAACTCACATCGCTTCAAACCCTCCAAATGCTGTGCCCATCCCGTTCGTGCTAACCATGCGTTGGCCTCGGCTTTCTGGTCGTCGCCGTCGATCTCCTTTGTCCTCTCGGCCTCAATAAACCTCTTCTCGATCTCCTCCATACTCTTGCGGAACGCTTCTACGTCGTCTAACTGCCCACTCTCCTCAACCCCTACGTTTCCTGGGCTTTCTTCCATACCCAACACCTCGAACCACTGGCTGCATGCCCGTCGTGGAAACAATCGCTGGCACCAAACTCCCGTACGCCACGGCACCTGTCTGCTCTCGGGCAACACTCCCTTGAAATTGTGGCCTCTGGCGTTCGGGTTCTTCCACTCGTGCTTCTCTCTGTAATGCTGTTTCATCACACGCTCGTTGGTGCATATGTACTGGCAATGGTGACACTGTAAACCGTTCTTTTGGGGCTCTGCAATATACTCGATGGCTTTTGGCATCTGCTTCATTGCCTTGAATTTCTTTAATTGCCTCTGGTTCTTGATGATACCTGGGATCTCGTTGATGGCCTTGATGAATTCCCTACGCTCGTTTCCAACAATGGACTTGTGTTTGCTTTGTAAATGTGTCTCGATCTCACCCGCAATACATCCATGTTTGCACTGCCTGCAAAACACAAACGGAAACTCGGGTGGCTTCGTGAATGGTCCGATGTTGATGGCTGCCCGGGATTCCATAACGCTGCTTTGTAAAAAGATTGAGTAGGATAGAGTCCTATCTCCTATAGTAAAGTTAAAAATTAGAATAGAGTTATAATTTAAAGGTCTAAGAGACTATTCTGTACTTCGAACCATCTAGACCCTACACCAACCTGCATTAGCTGCTGAACGGCAATATTTTCATACCATAGTATAGCTTCTGGAGCTCTCTGCTTTGCGAACCCTGTCTGATTATGCCAGTACCCATTCCAACTATGCTCTTTCTTACAATGTCGCCGCATTGAGCATGAGTTTGCCTCTGCTCTTCCACATACTGTACACACATACCCATCTGTTCTAGGCGGGTGGATAAATGGAATTACAGGGCTCTCTCTGCTAGGTAGCTTGTAGTTTACCCAATCCTCTTTCTTTCGCAGTATCCCTGGTATACTGGAAAGTAGTGACTGCGCAGCTCGCCGCTCCTTTATTGTGAATTGCCCGTTATGGCAGCCAGAGCTCATATGTGTCTCTACATAATTAGTAAAAACAGCGACTTTGCAGAAAAAGCACGCGGCAACATTCCGTTCTGGCAGGTAGATAAATGGATCCACGACAGTATACTTTCGGCGCACAGTACCTGGGATACACACTTCCGGGTTCGTCGGTGCAATACAAGCCTTCTGGGTTGCTTTCGCACGTTTCAACTCACGCATCTGTCTTTCAGCCTCTTCTACCTCGGAATCATACAAGTCAATGGCTGACCGTTTCTGAGGTAGGGGCTGGAGGGGAGGCGCTGGTGGTGCGGAGTCTGTCGGTGGTAGGTCTATTGGCGTAGGGGCATCGGCATTGTCTTTCTTGAGGAACGCATGCCATTTCTTCGATACATCAAGGTATATCCGGAGCAGGGCTGGCTGTAGCTTATCCGGGAATGCACCGTCTAGGCCGTACGTAGAGTAGCGCTGGCGGGGCCTATGCCCGCTCTGCCATGCAAAGCCAATGGCATCGTTTTGGCTCGCCGTAGACTCGTCGGCTCGATCAAAGGATGCTGCGCCACCCGTTATATGGTGGTCGGCGATGGCTACCGATAATTGGCGATATATCTGGGCATTGATGGCAATGCTAAGGTGTGGGATGCTACGACTAAGCCTGCTCAGCTCGGTGGACAACGTATTCGATGACCATGCACCCCGGGTATTGGTTGACGTAAACAGTACATAGCCACTTGGCTGTCTCTTAAAGCAGGCTCGCTGCAGCATGGTTGCAAGTGGGCGAATATAGACCAAGTAATAGAACACGATCCTGCCTACGGACTCTGGCAGAAAGCGCGCCACCTGGAACTCGTTGTTGGTACTGCGCCGGGTTTTCTGGTGCCGCGTAATATAGCAGACGCGGCCGTTATAGAGGCAGACCCCGCGTAGCCGTGACATGCTATTCCTATACTCGAGCGTGAGAAGTTCTGATACCCGGGGACTCATCCCCCCACCAAGATAGAAGGCCAACATAAGGCTACGGACAAGACTGTCGTGTCGATCTAGCCAGCGATAGACTGCCGGCACATCCCAGCCTTGTTTCCCTGCGCCACCGGCCTTGAGAAGCCCGTCTATTGGTGCCGTGCATGCCTTTTCCAGCAACTGGATATAGGCTTCCGCAAAGCCCGTTCCTCTCATCGTACACGAACGAGTAGCCCGACTCCGACTGTGAAATGCGGTCCCGCAGGCCACTAAGGTCTGGGAGAGCGGGAAGCCAGTGGTACATTAATAGTTGTAGCTGATGTTGGAGGCCGTCGATGGTTGTGCTTAGCAGGCTACGGAACGCATCCATGCTAACAGCTACGCTGTTGTCCCACGAGACGGTTTGGCCATCATCCGACCATTCAAAGAGAAATTTGGGGCCCTCGGACCGATACAAGCTCACTCCATACGCAACAAGGCTAAGCAGCTCACCCAGTGGCGCCATGCACCCATCACACATCTTTTCCTTGCGAATGGCCTGTAGTGTTTCGAGCTGGCCATTCCTCGAGCGTGCGGGGATCGAGATATAGTCGTGGTCGCCGTACGGCAGCGTATACTCCAACAGTACTAGCCTCACGCAGTATATTAAACCAGAAAGGTAGGTGGTGTACTGTGCTGGCCGTTTAAAGCTAGTCGCATGCTCGCCCTCAAGCCCACACACTGCACTGAAATAGATTAGCAGCGTCGACAGCGCCTGGCCATCGTTGAAATCCTCGGTGGCAAGGAAGTAGCAGAACCGCAGTAGTACGTCGGCCTGCCGGTCCTGCTTAACAACATCTACGGCTCTCCCGCGCGTCTCTTCCGCCTCGTCCTCATCCTCGCTCTCTCCGTCAATATCGCCGTCGCCCATAGCGGCTAGTCTTTGCGATGATACCACGGAGCTCGCAGAGGAGTCGCTGTCGTAATAGTCCGAGTCCAGCATTGCATCGTCCTCGTTGCCATCGCTATCGGTATCCTCGGCGCTGGCGGCGACACTCGCCGTCTCTTCCTTGCCTTGCCGTTGGCTCTCCAGAGGCGATCCGCGACGGGACCGACGCCGTTCACGCCACCCCCTGCTCCCGTTTACGGCGCCACGGTGCTGGCCCTTGCGAGCGTAGCTGCCGTCTTCGTCGTCGCTAGAGTTGGCAGAACCGGACGCAGACGCCTCTTCCTGCTGCCAGGAAGTATCGTTCCACAGCATAGCAAGGGCTGCGCTTTGGGACCTGCTGATTGGGCGGCCTAGCGTCTTCTTGGCTGCTCTCGTCGGCAGGCGCCAGAGCCTCAGCCACATGCAGATGCACCGCTTGAAGAGGCGGCGGTACTGCTTCTCGGAGCGCTCGTGCGCCACCAGCTCAAAGGGCGCCTTAAACGGCTGCTCTGGGAATCGGCCGCGCAGCCAGCGACGGATAGCAGTGTCGGTGTGCTCGACGGTCTGGTGGCAGCGGTCGAACATGCGATCGACGGCGGCCATCATGCCCTGCAGGCGCTGCTCGTCGTCGATGCTGCTACGGAGCGGCAGCCCTTGGTACTCTATAATCTCAAGGCCGAGGCCGACAGCGAAGGGGAGCGTCGCCGCCGTGCTTAGTGCTACGCAGTCGGCGTGGGCAAAGATACGCTCCCAGCCAGTACGGCGCATCCAGTTGGTTAACATGTTTGGCGACGACTGCGATGTAGGCTGAGGGAGTCGACGGCTATCGTTACTACGACGCGGAGATACCGTCTGCGAAAAGTATTCCTTCTCGGCAGCAATAATGAGGTCTGCCTGAGACCGGACGGCGATCT
>JAMAJY010000062.1:0-64241 GCA_023628775.1 Lecanicillium sp. S3808
TCAGGGGGACCCAATTCTTAGTTAGTCAATCAACACACATGCCTCAATTCGACCCCGTAGGACTCGTGGCTCAAGACAAGTTCATACCGGCTGCCAACTGGCTGAGGGCCAGGACTAGCAAGTAAACAGACGCAGAGGAGATTCGGCCGAACTTTTTTTTTTTTAAAAGGGAAATCTTGGCTTTTCGGTTTGGTTAAAAAAACAACTTGAGTATGTTTCTGGAGAGGTAGCAGACCGTAAAGTAAAAAGACGTTGCCCATGTCATGGGCGCAGCTTCAGCTCTATTAAATACACCAAACTGCAATCTAAATTGCTCTAAGCTGCAGTAATGGCGTCATAGCGTGGCTCCTGGGCGTTTAGCGCCAACAGTAGAACGGCTAGGAAGAAACAATGCGTAACAGGGATCCGACCTGGAGACAACAAACGGTGCTTCAGTTACTCCCTGGCGCACTAATAAACGTTAATGTAGCCCATAAACAAATTGTGCTACTTCCTGAACAGCGATACATATCTAGCCCGATGACTTACACATGCTTGACCATCGATGTTCCTCTTCATGGCTTCTAACCTTGTTGTATGATGAACAGAAGCCACAGTCAAAATAGTTTATGTCCAACAAATCTGAAATTTTCAACTAAGTTGAAGGTTGAGTGCGAGCTCCGGTTGCCTGCAAGCGCAGTAGCCTTCCGCGTACACGCCACTCGCGCCAGGCGTCACGAGCCCCGCAATCCTACACGCTTTGTTCGTATAATTGCTAGCATAGAATTGGAGCATATGAGCCTAACTGCCTGCTGTCGAAGCAGTGAGAGGACCACATCTGGATAAGGATCTGGAAAGTGTTGACATTAGCCAAGACCGTCAATTCGAGGGGTCTGCAATATGATAACTAGGCGAAACAAGCTTAAAGGGTCTATTGAATGAATACCAGCACAGTGTCAACCCCATTGGTGCAGAACCTCACACCTCGCATGAGTGGTGTGGTTGCTCTTGCAGACTGCCTTCCAAATCGTGTTATCCAACTAGCCAATGGCCGTCTTACCCCACATGCCTCATCTATATATATATAAGGCTGGCAGCCTTACATAACCAACACCGTTCTAAATCGTTCTCTTCACACTCGTCCTGAGCTGCACTCTGGAAAAATGCCCACTACAGTACTTGCTCCCGCTCTGAAGCCCGGAGCGACAATAGTCTTCGTGTCGCTGTCGATGCGCCTGAATGATGTGTTCCCGGATGCTATTTCGCGTGCAAGAGCGCTCTTCTCAAAGCGGGGTTATGAGGTCCGTGTCTTCTTCTCAAAGGATAATGGCATTCAGTCATCGATTGAAAACCGTCTTTATGAATTCCGCGAGGCATTCTTGGACCCTACCATATCAGCCGTTATATGCACCATTGGCGGCAGCTCATTTACGGAGCTGCTACCGGCACTGGTTGCTGATAAGGAGCTCCACGAAGGAATCCGCACTCATCCAAAGATTGTGGTTGGGCTTTCGGACATGACGGGGTTACATTGGTTCCTACATGCTTGCACAGGGCTGCGGACGTTTTACGGACCTAGTGCGATCCCTGAACTCGGCACGGCGGATGACGTCGAAAACAAGGAATCGCCGCTAGCATTCTGTGTCAAGTCTCTCTTTGACATCATTGAGAGACCTGAAGCACTTGGCAATATTCCTCGCTCTTCAACATACGCACCCAAAGTCCCCGACTTTTTTCAGGACCCGCCGTCGATAAAGGTCCAAGAGGTCTCTCCTAGCCCAGCCTGGATTTGGCTTCAGCCAGGTAAGGCGCAAGGGCGTCTCTTCGGGGGTTGTCTTTCGACAATGGTGCGATTAAACGGAGCAAAGGCAATTATTCCTTTATGGAAAGGAAGTATAGTATTTTTGGAGTCTTCTATGAGTGACATTGGTGAGCCGGATCAGGTTCGTAACTCACTGGCGGACCTGATTGCACATGGTGTCTTTGATGAGGCAGCAGGATTGGTTGTCGGTCGACCTGTTGGATATGACTCTGAAGAGTCTAGAACAGAGTATTTAGACATCATCAAGGGACTTCTCTGTGAAGGACGCCTGGCAAGGGCAAACCCGTTCCCCATTCTTTGCAATGTAGACATTGGCCACACCACACCGATGGTCACACTGCCTTTTGGAGGGTTGGTTGAGCTCGACTCGGAGGGTGACCGGTTTACCGTGTTGGAAACGGCAGTTGAATAGTATGGCAATTTAGACCTATGGCTTGGCTTGTCAGCCAGAATTTCAAAATAGTGATGGAACTTTTCTGTCACCGTAGCATATCATAATGCTTTGCCAATGGTGATCTCGCTAGCCAAAACATGGAACCGTGTCAACCTGCAACATGGTTCAGTTTGGGTTGCTGGGTCGCACAAAGATTTGAGATGCACCTCGCCTTTTGCAGATTGCGTCGGGCAGATGTGGGCAGTGTACGCTTTCTTGTTTGACAAACGAAACGGAATACATTGCACCTTGGCATCCGGTAAACAGTCCCGAATGACCGTGTACGTGTTGAGCGACAGCCTCGAGTTGGCAGTGTTACGTGCCATATGAGATGAGATGCTGTAAATACTAAAATGGAAATAGTAAGCTTGTGTAAGTACTTGATTACACTCGAAATTGACGAGTTGAGCATGGAGCAACACACTGCTAGAGTTCGAGTTTGCCAGGATATGTGCAATTGGAACAGTAGCATACAAACGGCCATATGCAATCATACGCATTTTCAGGTATTGAAAATTGGAGAAACTTTATGAGAATTGCTTTGCTTCTTTTGCAAGTGAATACTAATCTTGTACGAGCCAATTGCATCCGAGGCATACTCGAAGGCAGTGAAACGTATTGACACAAATACGCTAGTCAATTTTTGTCAATCGAACTCTTCCCTAACAGTTAGACAAACATGATGCTGGCACGACATGTATTGTAACCTGGAAGCGCAGAAACTGCAAGCTGGTACACAATTAGCAGCCGAAGACTGTCGTTCCTAGTAAGTACGACGGGTACAAAAACATCTTCTCTGCGGTTCCTTCTTAAGCTGCCGTCATACTACATGGGTAGGTAATGTACTAACCCATCGAGCGCTTCACATTGGTGCCGCTTGTTCTGATCCCAATTCTGCCTCTGAGAAGTACGGTACTGCGTATTACATCGGACAGTCCATGGTGCCAAGGTTTGTCTCGACGCGAGGCAAACAGCAGGCAACTTGACGGTCCGACAGACTCACAGTTGCAGCTGCCAGCCGACG
Source organism: Lecanicillium sp. S3808 (assembly GCA_023628775.1). Lineage (NCBI taxonomy): Eukaryota > Fungi > Ascomycota > Sordariomycetes > Hypocreales > Cordycipitaceae > Lecanicillium > Lecanicillium sp. S3808. Next base: position 3,259 of record JAMAJY010000062.1, read on the forward strand.
CAGGGCTCGCTTCCGTTTCCATAAACAACGCAAGATATAACAGCTCGCCCTTTCCGCGATCTTTATCCCATCCTCTGTCTTCTATAGCACTCCAGCCGCCTCCTTTCCTGACAAAGTACACCAGTTCAAGTTCATCATACTTGTTTTCATAAGACACCCAGAACATATCTTGCATCTCCAGCTCGTACGTTATTTTTGTAGGCGCGTCGTGTTCGCATTCACTTTATCGCTTGACAGACTGTCGACATGAAGATCACAGCAGCTATACTCGCCACCGTCGGCAACATTGCTATTGGAGCCTTGGCTGATGGAGTCATTGTTCAACGTCACGCCCCGGACTGGGACCTGTCCCGGCCCATGAACGGAATCACTTTCGAACGCATCAAAGCTGTCGCCGATCCGAAACCAGATAGGCCAACTCCTCGCTTTTCACGCCTTAAGAGCATTCGAGGCAAGAAGAGCAAGTACTCGGCCACTTCCGCCCTTGGCCGCGCACTCCGAAGCACTCCAACGAAGGTCAAGCAAACCTTTCAAAACATCTCTTCCGTTGGCGACTACTCGACTCAGTATGCCATTCAGTGTGGATGGGACGGCAAGCCAGTTTGGCTGCTGTTCGACACGGGTAGCTCGGACACTTGGGCGGCAAAGTCCGACTTTGAGTGCGTCGACAGCACCGGAGACATTGGCGAACAGGCCGGCTGCGGCTTCGGAACTCCTTTGATTGATGATTTCGGTGAAGGATCCATCGACGATCTTCACTTTTACCTCAAGTATGGCTCTGGCGAACAGAGTTCGGGGCCGATGGGCTATTCCGACATTGCCTGTGGTGGCATCACCGTCTCTAAGCAACAAGTTGGCCTGGCCAACAACACTTATTGGCATGGAAACAATGAGACTGTTGGTATCCTCGGCCTTGCATACCCCTCTATCACCAGTGCATACTACGGAACCATTGGCAACGAAGCTCCCTGGAACGCCATTACTTATACACCATTCCTTACCAATGCCATTATCCAGGGCAACCTTGATCCCGTCTTCAGCGTGGCTCTGTCCAAGAACTCTTCCGACGGTGTCCTTGCATGGGGCGGGCTTCCTCCCATTGACTGGCGTCGGGGCCTTTATTCAGCAACTGATCTTATAATTGTAAGCTGAATGCTCATGGGTAATCAAAGTTTTCACTAAGCTAATGCATCACTAGGCCAACTTGATCGACCAGGCCGAGACAGCATGGAAATATTCGTTTTACACCATTATTCCTGACGGCGTCCGCTGGGGCCAGACGTCAGACCGCTCCAAGTATCCTTACATTGTTGACACTGGCACGACCATGATGTACTTGCCACCTCGTAAGTTGTGCCCGAATCTCTTTGCGCGAATCTGAAACTGACTGCCGGTACAGCCCTGGCCGAATCCATTGCCATGGCGTTTGAGCCACGCGCGGTATACCTCTACCAGTGGGGAATGTATTTTGCACCATGCGATGCCATCCCACCGAGCTTCGCCATTACAATTGGCGGCGTTGAATTTTGGATCAACCCGGCCGACATGATCTACCGGGATTTGGTCGACCCATTGACGGGGTACTGTGCGATTGCCGTGGCAAGCGGCGGCCAGGGTCCATATATTCTGGGAGATGCCTTCTTGCAGAATGTGGTGGCAGTCTTTGACGTGGGAGCAGCTCAGATGCGCTTCTATGCTCGATCCTAGACGGGGTTAAACGAGGGTGTGTGGAACACGACGAGAAGCCGGCTACTGTGAGAGAGATTATTGAGAAACTGCTATTGGAGGTATTCATGTAGGAACCATTGGGACAGATGGGATTATCAGTTATGTTGCTTTATTAGGTGAAAGAGTGATAGTAATTTAAGATTTTATTATTCGGTTCATGTGGTGTATGCAAGCAGAGGCTATTAATACCTAGTGAAGTCGACGGATTGTAAAGTAGGTAGGTAGACAGATAGGCAGGCAATTAGGTGAAAGAGCCTGGGAGAGTGCGAGAAGAAAGGGTCAAGCTTATCTTGGGGGCATCGTAGGGTCGAGGGCGAGAGACGGATAAGAATAATATGGAGAGTGGGCGGGCGCGTTTGTTGGGATGCGAGGCGGCTACGACTAGGGAATCTAGTCTTTACACTTGCACCAACCTTGACCGCATAAAGGGCGAAGGAGCAAGGCCTTGCACTTAAAATTTTATCTTCTTTTATATTTATATAAAGAATTGCCAACGGCGCAAAGCCTGGGTCGTTAACAGAAAGGGCGTGTGTCTGGCAGCCGGCTTATTACCAAGACGCACAGCCGACTAACCTTGGTTGTTTGAGCACGACTTGGAACAGAGAGAATGAGAGGCATCTCGGCTGGACCGCCAACGCCGGTGGGGAGGGCGAGGGCAAATACATGGACTTTCAGCAAGGTACGTTGGTCTGGGTTTTTACCTTGTCTTTTTTTTCTTTCAGTTTTGGAGGGAGAAGGGCCGCTTGGAGATGGTGTTGTCGGGTCATGGCTTTCCCAAGCGGTGAAGACGGGACCGATGTGCATCTCTCGAGAGATTTGTCCTGTGAGGTTGCCAGACTGCTTTTCTCTTGAGTTTGGATATATCTTTTATTCTAAATCGTCAGTGAATCTTCTTTTCAAGTGAAGAGCTGTGATTTCTTGGGCAACAGTGCGGCGAGTAGTTTGCATTGGCATATCATTACCTACGACTTTTTGCGGGAGAGAGTCGGACAGACTCGGAAAGGTGGTGTTTGTGTGGAGTTGAGAGTGAGTCTGCTGATACTCAGCGATAAAGAGAGACTTGGTATTGTGTATCCGGCGAGTGCCGGGAAGTGCAGACGTTTGAGCTGTTTCTTACTATTAATGTGCTCTTGGATGCACAGGCCACCACTTGCATCACGCGCCCTTTGTCCAAGTTCCCATGTATAATTTATACTACAGAGGCAAGCTCATGGCCAGCCATCGGGACAAGGCGGGAGGCGGAGCGGGTGCAGACCGGGGATTGGTGGAGACGAGTTTTGGAGGAGGGTGGTCATGCTGGCAGAAGAGAATGGTGAGCGCTGCCTTTTAATTTTTTGGTTTCTGGTGCCTGGGATGGGATGGACAGGGCCAATGCAGCGCCACCGGCTGAAGGAGCCGACGTCCGGGCAGTGGGAAAGCTCTCCGTCTCCGTGATATTCGTTTGGCTGGCGATGCTCTGCTTATGCTTCATGGCGAGTGCCTGAAGACACAAAGTAGGATGCTGTAATGGTTGAAATTATTTTGCCGAAGCTGCGGGGGATGATGCCTGCGGAAATTGGAGAAAATATCCAACCACAACCCGAACCTGGACGTCTTGGTGCAAAGCATCATCGACAGGTCATGGAGCAGAACGAGGCTTGCATCGACACACCATTTTGATGCCCCGCGGCAGCCCTTTGGTGGGTGATGCGGGGTGCTCCAGTGGTTCCAGTTGTCGTCAATACAACTTGTCGAGGTCTGGGCCCTGGCACATGCCGACCCTCTCCGAAGGGGGGCCCCTGGAAGGAGAGCCGAGAGGTGACAATGGGACAAGATACTTGATGATAGAAGACGAACGGATCGAAGGGCCTGTTGAAGCCATCTCAAGCCATCTCAGGCCTACCCTGCTTGTTCTGCTTGTGGAATGAGAGCGACGACAGCCGTCTCTGTATCGAGACAGTCCGGCAAGTGCGCGCCAAGCTGCCAGTCGCCAGAGTTTAGCAGACGGTTATAGGCGTTGGCAGTGGGCTTCACAGGGAGCTCAACCGCCAAGCGGCCTCTACGGACGCCTTGGCCAGCCGCCCGTGGCCGCCCCCAGACGCACCTGCTTTCAGTCCATCCGTCCCACCGGCAAGCCCCCCCCCCCCCCCCCAAAAGAAAAACCTAAACCCGAGGGCCGCCTCACGCGATCGATTGCCTCGAGACGCCTTGTTTGCCTCACTTTTTCTTCCCTTTTCTGTTGATCCGTTCTTTGTTCTCTCAAACCCGTCTGCCTCACAGTCATCTTCTGTATCTGTTCTCATCAAAGTGCTCATCTCACGGAGAATTTTCTTCATTGACTGATTCTCTTTGCGTTTGCCTACCGAGAGTCTTGGTCGCCCGCGCCTAGTGGCTTGTCGTGGGCGAACCGAACGCTTCCTCCATGTATCACTGGCGCTCGCCGTTCTATATTGCATCACGCACCGCACCGCCCAAGACTTTAAAATATGCCTGCAAGAGCTAACGGGGTTGGTGTCCAGGTTGAGGACACCAAAATATGTGTCGTCATGGTTGGGTTGCCCGCTCGGGGCAAGAGTTATATAGCACAGATTGGTAAGTTGGCGCTACCAGAGAGCTTGCGCAAAGCATGCTTATTTAAATTCATCTCACTCGCCGCATATCGAATCTGCTGGCGTGATGTGCATTGAACTGGAGCATGCTTTTACTTTCTCCCCCGTTTTGTCTCGAATGCAAACCACTAACAATCCTCCTCAGCGCAACGCTATCTTCAATGGCTGTCTATCCCGGCACAAACTTTCAACGTCGGCAGCTACCGGCGCAATGATGCTCCACAGCCAACGGCAGACTTCTTTGACTTCAACAACGCCGAGGGCGAGCGCAAACGTCGCGCAGCCGCCGAGGCTGCCGTGGCGGACATGCTGAAATGGTTTCGCACAGGCGGCGCCGTCGCCATTTTTGACGCTACCAATTCCACAAAGGACCGCCGCAAATGGGTCGCCGATGTGTGCGCCGCCAACAGCATAGAAGTCCTCTTTGTCGAGAGCAAATGCGACGACGAGGACGTCATAATGGCCAACATCCGTGATGTCAAGACCACCAGCCCAGATTACCGTGGCCAAGACCCTGAGGCGGCTGCTACAGATTTTAGAGACCGCATACGTCATTACGAGAGGGTCTACAAGACGATTGACGGTGATGGAGACGAGGATGAATATACCTATCTCAAGATTATGAATACCGGCAAGCAAGTCATTATCAACCGCATTCAGGACTACCTGCAGAGCCGAATCGTCTACTACCTCATGAATCTGCACATCCGGCCACGCTCTGTCTGGCTCTCCAGGGTGAGTTTCCTTGCAAGCCTCGTGCGATAAAGATAACGATGGCTAACTCTTTGCAGCATGGTGAATCACTGTATAACCTCGATGGACGAATTGGTGGTGATACGATGCTCTCTGCTCGCGGTGAAATGTATGCAAAGAAGCTGTCTGAGCTTGTCAGAGAGTCGGTCGGTGTACGTACTTTGCGTCTCTCATGCGTCACTGTAGACAGTGTACTGACTTTCATCAGAATGACCGCCCATTGACAGTCTGGACCTCCACGCTGAGGCGAACCATTGCCACGGCGCGCTTCCTGCCCCAAAATTATAACCAGCTGCAATGGAAAGCACTGGATGAGCTCGACTCGGGTGTCTGCGACGGCCTGACATACCAGGAAATCCAGGATCGATATCCCGAGGACTTTGTCGCCCGCGACGAAGACAAGTACAACTACCGATACCCCGGCGGCGAATCGTATCGCGACGTCGTCATTCGCTTGGAGCCGATCATTATGGAGCTAGAACGTAGCGAGGACATTCTGATTGTGACGCACCAGGCTGTGCTTCGCTGCATATATGCCTACTTTATGAAGAAGGACCAGGCCAAGAGCCCCTGGATGAATGTGCCGTTGCACACGCTCATTAAGCTGACGCCGAGGGCGTACGGTACAGAGGAAGTGCGGTACGAGGCCAATATTCCAGCGGTGAGCACCTGGAGGGGCAAAGGCAGCACTGCGAAACATGAAGCGCCCACCGGTGATACCATGTAATTTGCCGCAGTGACTAGACCGACTTTTGCTGCGAATCGGCAGACGGGTAGAGCTGCCACGGATATATTCTCGAAAACCAAAAATGCATTATACATGAAACTACATGCTCTTAAGGAAACTACGGCAATCATGCCCTCCTCGAGCAGTTTTGGTGCCTTGTAATAGGAACGGGTGGGATGTAAATTGGTGTTGGGACAATTGGCATTTGGCATTCACAGGCTATGATGAAACGGACAAAAGAAAGTTATATTACTTGGCTGTATTGAATTGTACTCTTCTCATTCCTGATACGTTTTACAGTGTGATAGCCGCCTGTACAAGTAAGGGGTGCGTTTAGAACCGTGATTCAGTCGTCGAGTTTCGTCCTCCATTCACTTCTCCCACATCTCCTCTTATAGCTCTTCAACTCTGCACCCGCCATCAGACTCGACCATTCAACCACCAAAATAACACTCTTCTCCTCAGCTCTATACTTTTCTTTAAGCTCAGAAGCAAACCTCGATGGCCTTTTACTTCCAGCAGCCGCTCTTCGTCAGTCCGCCCACCGTCCCACTCCATGTCTACCAACAGCAACAGCGTCAGCACCACCCAACATACGCCCTTCTCTCGCCGCCGCCAACGCCGACGCCGATACTCTCAACAACATACCTCCAACACCCGCTCTTCCTCTCCACGCCTCACGTCCCGACTTTTACCGTCACGACACCGGCACATGCTGTGCTGACGACTACGACGCCGGTGGTGCTTGCGCGGTTGTCATAGGCTGGCAATGGGGCTGAGCAGACCGTAACAGCAAACGAAGACGAGAGCAGAAGCAGACAAATAGAAGACGTGGGTGATGAAATCGTACCCCTTTCGTTACGGCTTGTCATCTTGGTCGGACACGGAGCGGGTTGTATCGTGCAGGATGTGGTGTATCCTGCTACGCCGGGGCTGGAAAAGGTGCATGCTGATGTTGGGCTACTTGCTGCGCGGAACGGGGTGGATGTTGGGTTGGAGGGTGTGGATAAGAGGCTGCAGAGGATGGGAAGGGTTGTAAAGGGGCCTGGTGCGCCGGGGGTGCAGGTTTTTGAAGGGCGGGTTGTTGTTTTGGGAGAGGTTGTGGTGGTTTTGGACTTGGTTGGGGAGGGGGCTGCTGAGGGGTGGAAGAGGGAGGTTGTTGAGGTTGGGAGGAGGGGGGATTGGGTTGTTTTGGTGCTTGATATTTGTCGCGGTTATGAGGGGATGGGTGTGTCTGGTGAGCAGCAGCAGGAAGGTGGTGATGGTGAGGTTGCGAGTGGAGAGGAGATGCAGCAGCCGAGTGTTGGTCCGTCGGGGCGTGGTGTTGGTTCTGAGGCTGGTGATCACCTGGGACAGGCGCAGCCTGCAGGTCCTGCTTCGTATATTCAGGGCTCTCAGCGTGATATCCAACCTTCTGTGCACGGGTCTCAAGTAGGTTCTCTGCCTTTAGAGCGAAGAAGAGGATCGCTTCATCCACCGTCTGTCCACGGCTCGCAACGCGATATCCGACGCTCTGCGCGTGCCTCTCAAGCGGTTGGTTCACCTTCAGAGCACGGAGATTTACCAGTTGCTGCGCTATCAGTGAACGGCTCTCAACGCAATACATTGCCCTCTGAACATGGGTCTGAAGCGGGTGATCCGGCCTCGGAGCATGGAGAACAGCCAGCTCACACACCATCAGTGCACGGCTCTCAGGCACCACTGCCATCCATCCATGAATCCAACCAGCAGAATGAACCACAACTTGCTCCGATTCTAGAGGGAGATGAGGCCGACGGTACGCCTTCAGTTCACGGTTCGCAAGCGAATGCACCGCCTTCGCACCGTGGCAACTGATGTAGAACAAGAGGTATGGTCTGGATAGGATTTCCCTTTACTAGAGTTGCAAGTTTTTACGAAACGATATTTTGCTTTTACGCACACGGAGTTTAAATCAAAAGATGCTTTAGTTCAAGATGGCACAATGAAATGGGAACGCAAAAGTGGCATTATAAAAACGTCCACATCTCCTGTATTGACACCAAACTTAAGTTTCCAAAAGAAAAAAAAAAAAAAACAAGAGCAGTTTTAATATTCGTACAAGGAACTCGCAAACCAGCATACAAGGACCAAAGTAGGCACGAAACAAAACTTGAAAGACGAAGAAGACAAGAGGGAAAAAAAAACTCCAATTACCCAAAACAGAAAGATATCGCAAAAGAGCAGCAGTATGTATCTGGAAAGGAAGGCACTATAATCTCGTCCACAGATTTACACAACTGGCCTGTTTTTTTACGTCTCTGTCTGCCCATTTGTTCTTCTCCCACCCTTCTTCCTCCACCGTTAATTCCCCTGCCGCAATAAATATCAAAAAATCCCCGTCATTCATTCCAAACTAGACTCACTCCATTTAATCCCACTCTTTCCTGGCAAAGTAAAATAAAAGTTAAAATAAAAAAATAAAAACCAAAGGCCATATAGGCTCTTCTTCAACTCCGCAATGTGTATTCTGTTTTGTGCGAGTCGTGCGAGCGTGTGTACATGTGTTTTCGTATGTGTTATTGTTGTGTGTCGATTGGCCAGTCAAGTCAGGACCAGCATGCCAATCTGCTGGGGTATCACTTGAGCAAAATGGAGATGAAGAAATTAGGGAATGGGCGTATCAGCAGGGACATCTGCGTCATCAATAACCGACTCGTATGCCCTGCGCTTGGAAAAATGCCCTCTCCGGCAAATTGCGTCGCGTCGGATCCAAATTCCGCCATTCACCAAGAAATATCAATAAGAGCCGTGAAAATTGCAAACATATCGCCCCAACCTAAATCCGAGAAAAAATTGAATGTACATCAAATGGACCCAAAAAGCAGTCGACGCCTTCATGCAACATGTGTTCAAAACGCCTTGAGCGGTAAAAGCCGCTCGCAATGCACCATAGACGTCAGACGAATCGTACCCAGTCTGGCTGCATTTGCGACTCATGAAGGGTTCGCCTTGACTCGCTTCGGCATTCGTGGTGTGGCTGGCTTGCCTCGATTTTGCACTCCGTTCACCTGAGATCCCGGCGTGCCGGCTGCTGATCCGTCGTCTTCGGCCTTGACCGCTGATGGTCGGCGGCGCTTGTTCGATGCTGGCGATGTGTTGGCGCTCGGTCCGCTCGAGCTTGTTCCCTGCTGGCTCTGTTGAACCTGCATGGCGGGAGCTTGCATCTGGCCGGGAGCAGGGCTTCCGACATGAGGTGATCCTGGTAAGTTCATGTTTGCTGCCGCTGGGCTGGCTCCCATCGGGAACTGTCCAAAGCTAGGTGTCCTGGGAGGACCCTGAGGTGCCTGCTGCCCATTAGCTCCCTGTGGAGCTCCGTTGATATACGTCGACACGTATTGCTCGAGAGCCGCATAAGGGCCCAGACCAGGGTTCGAATGCGTGAAACCAAAGAGGGGGTTCATCTGTCCCATGACCTCGACAAGCTGCACGCATCTGTTAGTTATGTTGGTCATAGCATGATGCATTCATGCGTCCACTCACCTCCAAAAACTGGTTGACTGCCCCCGTGACGCCCTTGCTGTTGACAGCAGAGTCTGGCAAGTCAACAAGGACTTCGGGAGGCTGCGTCTGCGGCGACTTGAGTTGCTTGCCCTTGCCCTTCTTGGACATCTCAGGCGAAGTCTTGCCGTCAGTGGAGTTGACCTTGTGCCACTCCTTCATCCACATGTGGGCTGGCTTGGCTGCGTCAATTACTTGCTTTCGGGCAATGTACTCTTCCTGGCCTGTGGCAAAGAATTCAAACAAGTCGATCCGTTGCTCTGCGTCAAACTGAACTCGCAGGGTGCCGCTCGTCACAAGCTGTCAAACATTGTTAGTAAACGTCTAGCCCGCGATGCCCTCAAACATGACTTACATGTGAGCCAGTCTCAAACCAGTAGACAAAGCTAGCCTTTGGATTCTCTATGATATGTGCATCGCCCGGCATGGGCCGATCAATAATACCCTTATCCAGAACCAGTTGCATGCTCTTGACACCGCTGCCGAAATGTGTGTGGAAATATCGCGCAATGGCAGGGAAAGCAATCTCGTATTGCTTGTCTGTGGTGTCTTCCGACTCAGTAATGTGAAGAGAGTGGCGGAACACACCGAGCGGTGAGAAGAAGCTGGCAACAAAAGCGTTCCAGTAGCTCAGGTCATCTTTGGCCTTGGCACCCTATTCTGCAGGTTAGCATCTCGAGCTAGTATTTCGATTTCAAGCCACGTTACATACCGGAAAGCCACTTAGGTGCTCGCTGAATTGTAACAGCTTGATGAGACACTGGCCCTTTATCCTCTCTCTATGTTGCTGTTGCAGCAGGTTGTTCGTCATTGCCATTTGTTGAGCGGCATTGATCTGCTGAGCCATTTGCATGTTCGATCCCTGCTGAGGCTGTTGCTGGCCTTGGGGGCCCTGTGCCTGTTGATTCGGCCCTGCTGCGGGCGCCGGCTGAGGTGTTTGTTGGCCGGTTGGTGCCGGTGTGCCTGCCTGAGACCCTGCCTGCGTGGAGGCTTGGTTATTCCCCTGCTGGCCCTGTTGATTCTGTTGATTCTGTTGCTGGCCTTGCTGGCCCTGCGGACCCTGCTGTCCTTGTTGGCCTTGTTGAGCCTGTGGGCCTTGTTGGCCCTGCTGGCCCTGCTGTCCTTGTTGGCCTTGTTGTCCTTGCTGGCCCTGCTGTTGGCCCTGTTGACCCTGTTGACCCTGTTGACCCTGTTGGCCTTGGCCTTGTCCCTGGGGCTGTGGCCCTTGTTGCTGGCCACCCATCTGACCCTGAGCATTGGCGCCCATCGGGTTTTGGCCTTGCATGTTCTGCATAGCCTGGGGGTTCATTTGCATATGCTGACCCTGGTTCGGCCCTCCTTGCATTTGAGGATTATGGCCACCTTGTTGCTGTTGCTGAAGGGCGAATTGTTGTGCCATGAGCGCCTGTGCTTGCGGGTGCTGCATCTGGAAGAAAAGTTAGCCGGTACCATACCATGAAGGGTTTCAAACGCGTAAGCATACAGGAAGCCTGCCAGCCTGTCGCAGCTGGTGCAGTTGCTGAGGGCTCAGCTGGTTGAGCTGCATACTCATTGGCATGCCATTCGGCCCAACTTGCATACCGCCACCCATGGCCTGCTGAGCCATCAATGATTGTCGCTGTTGCTGTTGCAGGATTTGCTGTTGGTGTCGCATCGCGGCCATGGCGTTCGGGTTGTTGACTGCAGGAAGAGAAGTCATGGTTAGTAATGTGGTGTTGCCGTAGGCTCTGCGGCGTATCAAACGTACATTGGTTCTGGAGATGTTGCTGCTGTAGTAGCTGCTGCTGCTGAGCTGGGCTGAGATGCTGCAGCGCGTGGGCGTTTGGATTACCTCCAGGAGGCATTCCGCCCATCATGCCTGGGTTCATGTGTCCGCCTGGAGTTCCAGCGCCCATTGGGTTACCAGCAAACTGCTGAGGCATGCCGCCTGGATTACCCTGCTGTCCCTGGTTGGGAGGCATTCCGGATCCCATGGGATGTCCACCGGCGCCTGGATGACCCATGCCAGCGGGATGGCCCGAGAAGTTGGGCCCCATACTGGTAGCCATCTTTGTCTAGATTTGTAGGTCGGCCACCCACGAAGGTGGAAGTCGACAAGAGGGGGTTTTTGCTATTGCATGCACATGCGTCAGCGGAGCGAGACGGTGTCGCCGGAGGAGAAAGCAGAGAGGATTGTGATGGCTATAGCAAATATCGAGAGCGTGGCAGCGGCCGTGTCGTTGAGAAAATCTGCGTCGGCGCGGCGTCGGCGACTGGCCCTCGGTTGGGTTGTAGGCTGAAGGAAGCAAAGCGTTGCGACAACGAAAGTGGCTTCGCAAACGAGGACTGCCGCGAGAAAGTGATCGGCGCGCAAGACGCAATGGCGTAGCAACGGGGAAACCAGGTCAGTCGCAGATGCAGAGATGCGGCGGCGTCAAGGCCAGTCGAGGCAAATGGCGTGATGGTGATACCACGGATAGGCTGACCTCAGGCGCGGAGATTGCTTGAGGTGCCACGGGGAGACAGAGGCGCGTGTCGAGCGAGCGAAGCAAGTCGCAAGTGCGATGGAAAAAAAGCAGACACGGAGACGGGCGACGACTAGAATGATCAAGCGCCGCAACAAGCGAGGAGCCGCGGATCGAAAGGTCGACAGCGCAAAAAGGTGTTGTTGCCAGCTGCGTTGCGATTGCGTTGCGAGGCGTGGGTTATGGGCCGTCTGCGAGGTTGGGTAGCAGTCGTAGTGGGAAAGAGGCAGAGAGACAGTGAGAGATGGGCTCCACGACCAGCGGGACGGGAGAGTTTGGGGAGGCGGCGGATGGGCTTGCAACCCAGTCTCCACGCAGAATCTGATGGTGCACTGCGTACCCCGTAGTGCTCACTGGTATACCCGTCTGCGAGCACCGACGACCGAATGAATCGTTTTCGTGGCGTCCGATGGCAAAAATCTCTCCCCACTAAACGAGCAAAAAAAAAAAAAAAATAGGTACGTTGGGATGAAGCAAAAGAAGAGAGACTTGGGACGGAACCTCTATCAAACCTGCTACAAGGGGAGGGAGAAAAATTAAAAAGGAAGAGCAAGCAGAGGCTGATTCACAACCCGGCGCCTAGAGTACGAGTACTGTGTACAGACCAAAATAACGGCTGCAGATCGCCGCCAGTAGCTTGAAGGCAGCGTGCAAGTTCAGAGATTCGGCCCCCCAAAGACACGCGCTGCAGGGTTTTCTTAGGCGGTCCCGAAGCGCTGTGTCGGCACGTTTTTTTAGGCGCCGCGCCCACTGTTACAAGCGACCAGCTCCAGCCCGGCGCCGGAAAAAAAAAAAAAAAGTCTACCAAAGAGCTCAGCCCACGAATAACGGATGAGCGCGGGCAAGGCGTCCCTACCCTCCGCGCAGCACGACCAGGGGATGGCGGGAAGGCCAGGTGGGGGATATGCAATTATCCGAGGACAGGCGGATGCATTCTGATTAAGCAATGCCAGAATAGAATCCGCACGAAACAGCGCCAGCTTTGCTGGACCGACGTCTGCATAATTTTGTCTGCTACACGTCGGTGGCTGGGCTCATGTCGTGTTGCCCCGATAACAGCGCTAGCTCCGTGCTAGTCGCCGTTGTACCAGGACTATCGTTGTATCCGAATATTCTTCCACCACCTCGACATGTCCGGCGGGGATAGCGGTACCTTGCTATTTTAAATTCGTCCTTATATACTTATAATTCAACGTGTTCTCAATTCCTCATCCATCTACTTTTTTTCCCGATATTTTCGCGTCACTATAGCCCGATTTCCCTCCCAGTGTCAGTGATTCACGTACCACGCTGTTGCTGCAGACCGCGGTTGCACTAGCGTCGCTGCCGGCGCTAGCGTTCTAACGGGACGCCGCTTGCACGTGATTAGTACAGTGCCAATTGCGTCTTAAATTGTTTACTAACACTGTTATTCATTAACTCCAAGTTTTTTTTTTTTCTCTGGTGGGACGTCTAAGCTTTTCCTCCTTAGCTTTCGGTTTTCTCTTATCTTCAATCGTTCAGCAGTACAGCTGTAGTCGAAAGAGATTTCGAAAGAGGTTGCATGCTTGGGAACACGTCTTGGATTTCTGCTGGAGCTTCTGTCGCAATTTCGAAACGATTTCGCGCGAGTTATTGGGCGTGCTGAGACGTAAACGATTTTGTTCCAAAGTTCCGGGCTGCATTTGACTTGACATCTCTGGGCTCCAAGACGAGAAAAGGTTGCCTCAATTCCTCTCCAAGACAATCTCTAGTCAAGGTAAGCTACTCCTTCTCGTGTTCTTTGCTCTCTGCTGCATTTCCCTACCAACCAAAGGGCATGTGAACGGCCTATTGAATGATGACAACATACATTGTCTTCTTTTCCTCACTGAATCGACCATGAAGCTCAATTCGGGCTCTCCTCGCAGGGAGCCTGTTACTTGCCAGTATTTCCTGTCTGACTTTATTCATCTCAAAACACTTTCGTGTCTCTTTGGTCGTTTGCTGCAGGCAACAAAACTTTTCACAGTTCTTGGTTTACTAACAGCATCTTCCTTTGTACAGGCCCTCCCTATATCGGCTCGAGCTTTTCATACACTCGTTACGATCTATACACGCGCTTTTTCAAATTTGCACAGCAAAACCGTGTCGTCTTGCTAACGTAAGTTGTTTTGTCTTTCTTGTTTGACTAGGCGCAATGTTTCTTTTTTCATGATGAAATTTCCCATTTATTCGCAGTTTCCACTCGAGTCCCATTGAGCCTTTTTTGGGACAGATGACGGCTTATTCTTCCTTGGATGTCTGATTTTAAAAGAAACAATTGTCTCTTTGCCTTTGTTTTATATACACCCATATTGCTGGCTTCACAGGCTAACAAGCAAAAAGATTTTAGGAACGCCTCGCATTCGTATATCCCGTTTCTCATCGTAGACCGTTTTATTATGTAATGCCATATCAATACATTATATCCTTTTTACATGTTCACTGTATTCAGTTCGTGTCCCTCAAGTGGCTTGTAAAGAAATTTGTACTTCATGTCCATCGTCTACAATATCTATGCGACCCCATGTTCCCAAACTCCAATTCAGTACATAAATCTGTTTCCATGCTCCCAAGAACTCCCAAGTTGAACTTGATCTCACGCAACTCGCAACTCCTCCCTCATCTCGTCTCTCTTGACTCTACCACCCACCATACCACGTCGATTCCTTCCTGTCCTGCCCCGCCCCAGCCAGTTAAGCTTGAGCATCTTGCACAGCTCAACCATCTTCTTGCTATTTGTCTCGTCGTCTGGGCTGCCGGCGCCGCCAGCGCCAGCCACGCCAGACAATACGCTCACGCACTGCAGCATACGGCCGACCATATCCGTCACATGCTTCGAGTCCTCTACATTTTGCTCCCGCACGCTGCTGAGCACCACGTGTGCACTGTTAGAGCCTGGTGTAAACGGACGATATTGCCCGTCACTGCCATGGCTGCCGAAGCTCACGTTGCTCACTGCTCGGCTGCGGCCGGCGCCGCGTTCGGAGCCAGAGCCTGTGCCGCCACCGCTTTCGCCCAGGAGCGTCGTGCTGGTTGAGTTGTAAGAGCCTACCGAAGGATCAAGCGACATGGCGGTGCCAGGACGGATCATTGGTGGGAAGTACTCTGGTGGAGAGGTCGACATGGCTGCCTCTGCTGGAGGAGATGCCATTGCCATGTTGGCAAAGGACGATGGAAGGAACTCCAGAGAGAGGCGGGAGAAAATGGTTTTGAGCATGTCGTAGCGGGGCAAAATAATGACATCGCGGAATGTAGAAAGTACTAGTCGCCTAACGTCGAAAACAGGAGATGCTGATACAAGCTTGGCCGGAGCATCGGGTGAGGCAGGTTCTGCAACGACGCCTCCCCAAAACTCGCGCGCTTGATCGATGTTCAGCAGGGCCCCACGGCCGGCAACTTCTAGATCTATTGGTAAGAATACTGATTGCAAGTATGGCAAGATGGTAGTAAATGTAAATAGCCAGAGTTCGACAAGCGTGGGAATGAACTTGTCTTCGGGCGTCGCCCGCAAAGTGCGGTCCATTGATGTAAATCCTGCGCTGAGAAGGTCGCGTAGGTCATCAAGCAGACTTTTTGGTGATTTCCTGTGAATACAGTATTGGATATGCATCTGTACAATGCGATTGATGTCCTCTACCGGGAGACGAACATCTTCGCCCTGGAAGACAACAAGAAGCAGTGTTTTCAGGTACGGCCAAGCTTCTTCAAGTGAAGTTGGTATATGCATCGTTATCTTGGCAGAGTCAGGTGCATCATACAACGTGTTTTGCTGTGATAATGAAGGGAATGCTGTCGTGCCAGGATAGTCTCCAGGCAGGTTCAACGTTGACTCGTTATCGAGGCGGCTCTCTGATCGTTCGCCATGTTTGCGGTCCTTCTTGGCCTTGGTAAAGCTGGAGGCTGAAACGCCAACGCTAGACGGCACATGAAAGTTGTACAGGCTACTCGGAGCATTCGGGTCTGTTGGCCTAGAGTTGCTGGATGCGGAGGAGAGAGGTAGGTGGTATTCGTCTTTGAGTTTCTGTTTTTGTCGGGATAGAAAGTGGTGTTTCTTTTCTTTGCCCTTTTCTTCCAGCGGAGCTTCAAAGGGCCGGATTGTGGCAGAGGAAGAGTTATTCAGGCTGTAAAGCGACTGATTGGAGGAATCAACAAGACTGCTTGTGCTAAAGTTGCCTCGCTGGAGAGCAGATAACGCCGATCCTATTTTGCTCGGACTTGGAAGAGCCTTGTCCTTGCCTTCAGATTTCGCAGCTCCCATCTTCACTGGCCGCGAGAAAAGCTTCGACTTGGCCTTCTCCGACTTGGATGGCGGCCTTTCAAGCACAGAATGCGGAATAGGTGGTGGTGGCGGTAACGGCGGCGGCTGCGGTGATGACCCAGCATCTCTCGGCGAGCTGTGGCCAGATCTAGGGAAAACGACGTTGGCAGCAGTAGCCGCCGCCGAAGAGTGTCCGCCAATTCTATCAATATTCAACCCGCCCGAGTTCGACTGAGGGGACGCCGTGTCCCGCGGCGTGCTGGACTCTGTAAAGTTAAACGACGGGGGACTCAAAGGCGACTTTCCACCACTCCCTCGTCTTACGCCATCATTTGCATCCGGAGGAACAGTCTGAGATCGTTGGCGACTATGTGACGAAGCATGACTATTCAGGTTATTATTATTCTGGCTGTTTTGGTGGGACATGACGGCAGCTTGCGCCGCAATCTGACTGGCTGACATGGCTGCCGTGTTTGATTGGGGTTGAGCAACGTTTGAGAGGCTCGAAGTTGCCGTTGACGGTAATGTAGAATCAAACAGCCCTTGCGTGGCAGCGTATTTCTTTGACTCGTTCTTGACCAATGTAGACGGCGAGCCGTGCGTAGCCACACGAGGCGAGCCGGTAGCACTTGGCCGAGAAAAGCTGTGCAAGCTAGACGAGCTGTTGTTTGGCTGAGAGGTAAACTGGGTGTATATAGGTGTAGCGGGCGATCCGGTCCTTTGTCGCGACTTGTGAACAGTTATCGAAGGAGCGCTGTTGGCCGAGGTGGACGCCGCAGAAGACGACGCCGCGACGGCAGCAGCGGCACCGTCGTCTGAGGCGCTATGCTCGAGCTGCAACGGAGGAGGTGGTTGTCGTCGGGAAATCGACGGCGGCCGCTGGGGTTGGTATGCAGCATTGGCTGCGTTGGAAGACGACGAGGCCGACATGGAGGAGGTGAGAGGAGAGAAGCTGCCTGGCGCGCGGGCAGGTTGGGACCGCGGCCCCGTGCCCTGTGTAGGCTGCTGCATTTGTCGCGGTATAGGAACTGTAGAGGGAGAGGTCGTGTGGGACCAGATCACATCTTGACTCAGGTTGGGCGATGGGCGGTCGATCGGTGGGCAGAGGGTCTCAGGTGTTGAAGGCCGGCGGCGATGTTTTGTATTGGGAGGAGAGTGTTGGTGTGGCGCACAAGGCAATGACGTTTGCCGGCTTTCGTTTGCGATCGAAAGACTCGACGTAGACGAGTCTAGAAGGATGCCGTTGAAAGAGGAAGAGGCTAATAAAGGATGCCTGCGGAGGGCAGAGGGAAGACGCAATGCAAGGGGGTGTCGTGGCCAGCAAGGCTGCAGAGACAAACAAGCTATACGAGAGGTGAGACGGATGTGGTCAGCAAGCCAAGGCACGTCCCCGATCCTGGAGAAGGGCAGTGCTGAAACCAATAGTACTGCTTAGTGGCGTGGAGCTTGGGCCTGACGCAGAACCTGAACCCCGCGCTTCCGCCAAACCCTACTAGAGGCACCTACTCCAAAAAAAGAGAGCCTGGCCCTCAAAAGTTTCCCAGCAACATCCTACGTCCACAACGTAAGAACAATTGCACGAGGGCCTCTTTTTAGTTGAGAAAAATATATTCAACCCCCGAAATCATGTCGCAGCAATCCAATTCCAGCCTAACGGCAAAATACACCTCCCCCGCCAACGAAGCCTTCACCGTCGACAAGCCTCTCCCAGCAGCTCCCTCTTCGACAGACGTTGCGGCAAAGACCGAATACCTTTCTGCTCTGCGTGCAGCAGTCATCAACACACAGGAACAAATCAATAAGGAGCTCACTTCTCGTATGGAAGAGGACAAAGCCCGTGAGGCACCTACAGGTGCAGCTGCCGCCAAAAAGGCCAGTGTTGACGAGGAAAAGGAAGAGGAAAATTATGGCGAGGAGGTCCAAGAGGAGGACTGAGCGTGGGAATCAATTTCGAATGAATGCATGGGTTTATAATTGCTTGCTGCATGCTATTGCTGAAAGCTAAAATTACATATGGGGGTATTTGCGACAATACTTCTATCTAAATTACAAACGAGCGGGCACCATACAGCTCACGGGCTTCTTCCCCAGCTCGGCGTCGTTGGCCGGCCCCCAGTCGCTCTACTTAAGCAGCCCTGATGGACTACAGTGTTATCCGGAAGGACGGCAACCACGCTGCCTCCCATGCGCATACCCAATCTGAGCTTCTTGTGGCACACAAAACAATGACGCTCGTCTGTTATCGTGACGTGTCTGTTGCGGCCGCCCTGCCCGCCCGGTGTGCCATCGCCAATATGCAGCTCGGCCGCCACAGATATACCTTCTGCCTTTCTCAACGCCGCCACTATGCGTGATTCGTTGACAAGGCTGTTTGCTGATCGAATGCGGCCGCGGAAGTACGCCTCTAATTCCTGCACCGGCAGGTCATCTGGAATTAAACCCAGAGACGATGTTGCGGGGAGGCGAGATCCATGCTTGGATAAAAGGTCTAAGGCGGGTGCGAGAAGAGGCTTGTTTGGGGAAGGCGGTTGAAGGTAGAGAGAAAGGAGCGTGTGGTAGACAGATGGGTTTGACTCTTCGGCATCTTCAGACAAGGTTTCATTTGCCTGGGCCGAAGCTGACTCTTGTCTATGAATGCGATTACAGTATCTGGAACAATTAGATTTGGTTCCATGTAGGCAAAGCGGTGTGTACTTACTCTTCTGCCTTGACATAGTCCTTCATCTTAAAAACAAAAATCTCCAATGCTTGCTTATGCTGTTCCATATGACTCAGTACAACAGCTTGTGCCTCGTAAAAAGAAGAATCTGATAAGAAAAGTCAGCGCCAATCGTTGATCGTGCAGAAGGAATCAACCCTTACCATCTTTTGGAATCAGCCCAAATGCCTTGCCAAGACTGTATACAGGGCCAGATTCTTGTAGAAACTTTACAAACTGTGCCATGAGAGAATCCCACTCATCTCCCCGCTTCATCGACTTCAATTTGCTAACATAAAGCTCAACAAGTCGATTATGGAAATCAGGCGTGGCATCATTCAGCTCATTGATAATATGCTCAAGGTAAATCCTTTCCAGGTCTGTATCAATGGACTGCAGAAACTCAGTTACCTTGTCTCGCGGCAAAGTCTCTGCGTTTTCCGTGTCACCAGTAAAGATTTCCATTGCAAAGTCTGGATTTGCGCGTAGTGTCCAGCCTGCATTCTGTAGAATGAGATCGATTTGCGAAGGCGGCAGATTTTGCAGGTATTGGATCGTTCGATTTGGTCCATGCAACGACGGCGCCGCTTCGTCCGGTTTCTTAGCCGCACCAAACTTGACCAGCAGACCAAGAGCTTCTTTGTGGAGCCTTTTCCCGTAGAAGAAGTCAACCAATTCGGTATACCGATTGTGTTCTAGGAGCTTCTCATTGACTACCTTGGGATCGCAAAAGTTGGAGATGCGGAAAAGCGACCCTGCCAGAGACGGTTGAGATAGCATGTAGGCACGGAAGAGAGTGGTGTCCACTAAACGGAATGTTGCCCGCAGCTTTTCTTGCAGTTCCTTTTCAGACTCGTTTTGCGTGGTTCTTAAGAACCGCTCAGCTGCATCCTCACTCATTCCAGTTCTATCCTCTTGTGGTTTGAGATTTCCAGTAGCAGGGTCAATAACTCGTTGTAGTCGAGCTCGCGTTCCGGCGAGATAGCTGTTAAGCTCAAGTACCGCATTCATCAAGTCTTTGCCTTCTAGTGGCCTGTTGTCTAATTGAGCAGCGTCGCCATCGTCCGCTTCGGTTAAATCTGAAGGCTCCTTCTTAAAAGAGACGATAGATGCAGCATCCGAAGCCGTCTTTCTCTGAGAGCCCATAAAGTACTTTGCAAATCCACCAACACCAGGGATCGCCGATGCATCCGAAGTCTCCTCTGTTTCTTGGGGTTTCGT
Organism: Lecanicillium sp. S3808; assembly: GCA_023628775.1. Lineage (NCBI taxonomy): Eukaryota > Fungi > Ascomycota > Sordariomycetes > Hypocreales > Cordycipitaceae > Lecanicillium > Lecanicillium sp. S3808. Next base: position 23,258 of record JAMAJY010000062.1, read on the forward strand.
GCCATTGCTTTTCGCCGGCTCATGTTCAGAACTGTCCTTCTGCTGCTCTGTGGCCGCCCATCGTGACAGTTCGCCAGATATGATGGGCGGAAACAGCCTCAGGACCCTCTCTGGTGGTGCATGAACCTCATCCTCGTTGAAAAGATCCATAGCCTGACGATATTTCTTCCTAGCAAACAACATTTCGGCTTTCTGCATCTTGACATCTCTGAGGGTCTCAACCTTGCTCTTGAGCAGAGCATCTTCCAGCATGTTAAGTACACTGACAGCTTCATCATACCGGCCGGCTTCCACAAGTTCATTTATTTGAGAATCGTAATCAGTAGCGCCCATTTTCCAAACGCATCGATCACTCGATATATGAAACCCTTTTCCGGCGTGTGCCAGGCTGACAGTCGGAGGAGGAAAATGAATTTGCGCTGCTCCAGGCAAAGAAACCGTTTGCAGCAACGAAAGCGTATCCGGGTTGCGAACTTCCATTGTTCCCTTTGCTGGGGGTTGCAATGCCACGATGTAAGGGTATGAATATCCAATAGACTCCGGCGCGGTACTCCATGGTACCTGGCGCCTCTCTAGCGCTTTACCATCGTCGTTGATAAACAGAGTATTGATATCCTTCGCCAGTAGCACCTCTCCGTCTGAAAGCTTTGCCGCCAGTGGCTTCGGCATATATCCTCCTAGACCCATGTATCCCATTCCAGCACTACTCACAGCCCCGAAACGACTAGCTTGTGCAGCAGCCCCAACAGCACCATGGCCATCGACCTCTGATATTTCGTGCGAAACGGCATCAACCATGACGTAGCCGCCATTCATGCCACAAACAAGCTTCGTCGCATTCGCCCAAGTCACGCTTCGAATCGACTCGGGCAACACAATCTCAGCAACGTCGTTCCCAAGCTCGCTTTCGTGCCAACTCCATAGAAGTAACCGCCGCTTCACGGCAACAGCCAGGCGGCTGATAATCTCGGGAATGCCCGTATCAGCGTCCTTGACAATATTCGACGTAACAGCAAAACTGGAGGCATTCTTCGTCTTGCCGAGCGTCTCAATAAGCTCATATGTCTGCAGGTCGTGCAGCGATACGTAGTAATTCGACAGCGACACAATCGTATTAGCCTCTTTGATAATGGCCAACTGCTCTATCGCGCGCGTCGAGAACTTTTCGACCTCGCGCAGTAAATCAGTCGGCTTGCTCGATGCGCGCGAGGGTGGTCTGTCGCCATTCTTCGGAAGGCTTGTTGCAGGAGAGCCCGTGGCGCCTCCATTCTCGGTCGACGGGAGTTCGTTGAGTCGGTAGATTCGAAGGGCGCCAGTGTTGAGGCCGACGAGAACGCGGTCGCCTAGCCATCGGTCGTGTCAGCTATCTGTGCCCGGTAGCTATATATGCTATGCGGAAGAAAATTTACCATAAGCTAGTATTGTCTCGATCTTGGACTTGTCCCGCGGCCGAAGCTCAATGATCGGACGCGCTGTGAATGCGGAGAGCATGGCGGCTGCCAGCTCGTAGCAGGATATGCTACCTGCAAACGAAGCGCATCAGACAAGTAAAATACCACAGTTGGCACAACGGCCAGCTTCTGCCTAATGCGATTTCGGATTCTTGGTACGTGGCGCGGCGCAGGGCAGTGTCTATATTAGACAAGGGATTCGACGTGGAGAGTGGTCTACGGACCGACGTCAGGTGGCACGGGTTGTCACCACCGACGTCAATGCATGCCAAGCTATTACCCAGTAGCCGGACGCTAGCCGCACAGTCTGTACAGTGTGCGTGCGCACTTTGTCATTTTCACAGTTTTTGACTTACAACCACCATGAAAAGGCGCGGCATATTATTTATAAATATTGTATCTATGCAAAGGTGGAATCTCTTTTCAAACTGTCTATGAAATTATTAAAGAGTATAAAATGCCATAACATACATTGCCGTCTGCGCAGCAATAAATCATCGTCGCGGCTGGTGTGCTTAGTCTAGACCTGCAACCTCCATGATGCCGTAGCCCAAGGTCACCACTACGGCCAAAGTAATTAGACTGCTTGGGACGCCGCGGCTAATGAAGTGCTTGACTTGCAAATACCTCTGCCCGGCAGCGTCTTCCTTCATGATCGCAGCTAATAAGAGAGGTTAGCGTAACGTTTTGACGGCGACCACTGTACAACTTACTCATGTTGGGGAAACCACTGGTTGGCAAACCCATTGCAGCGCTGCACATCAAGACGCCGCCCATAACAAGGAGGTTGGGATGAGGTTGGCCCATGGCGGAACCGACATCAAAGACCAGCGGGAGGAAGATGAGAGCGGCAACTGTGTGGCTGATAAAGGTAGCAATTACGAGGATGAGGGAAGAGAAGACGACCAGAACGCCATATACACCCATGCCCTCGACCTCTTTGGAAACAAGTTCAGCCAGCGTGTGCAAAAGACCGGATGATCGAACTGCCTTGCCAAGGGACAAGCCGCCCGCGGCGAGGATGATAATAGTCCACGGGAAGTTGTTAAAATCTTCCTTGGTCAAGATGCCGATACCAAAGAAGAGAATAATGGGGATAATAGCAATGACACCCATGTCACCAAACACATCCTCCATCTGGTGGCTTGCACACCAAAGAACAATGGTGGAAATCGTCACAATAGACACGAACCATTGTACCCCAGTGAACTTCTCCTTCAACGGCCGGATTGGCGATATCGTCGTACCTTTGCCAGGTTGAAAGGTGATGAGGAGAAGAAGCCAGATGAAGAAGATGGATACAATGCCAACAGGAATGACAATGAAGAACCACTGCAGCCAGGTGGGAGCCGGCTGCATGATCCCCATGGCGATGACATTTTGCGGAGAGGCGATGGGGGACAGCATGCCTCCAATGTTGGATGCCAGAGCGATGCCAATAATGACCGCTTTGGACATGTTGGAATCAGAGGGTAGCGTTCGGAGCATAGGCTGGCGCAGTTGTTAGTTCACACAGTACGTAGTTTGGTTGATTTTGAACTCACCTCGATAATAGAGAAGCACAGAACCGGGGCAGCAACGTTACTTATGAGCATGGATGCAAATGCAGCAACGAGCATATTGGCAACAAGAACCGTCTTCGGCTGCGTGCCAGCCTTGCTGAGGACGAGAGTCGCCAGTCTCTTGTCGATGGTGCACTTGGACAGAGCAGCAGCAATAGTAAAACCACCGAGGAGAAGCATGATAACGGGGCTCCACATTGACGCAAAGATGGCGTTGGTTGCATCGTGTGCGGACAGGCGCTTGTGGCTGTTGCCTTCCTCGTCGCGAACAACTCGAAGAACAACGGAGAGGAAGGGGATGAGGAGAGACGTCACAAAAAGGGGAAGTGTCTCGGTGGCCCAAAGTATACTAACGAATACCAGCATTGCTAGGCAGTTTTGCTGCTCGGGGTGGTGGAGGATAGGCAGGAACAAAAGTAGAAAGAAGACGGCAACGGAAATGGCCAGGGTAAACATGGACGTGCTGGCTAGCCAAGCAGGCAGACTAAGGCGGCCAAAAGGCGTCGGGATCTGCATTATCGTGCCTGACTTGTCATCGTCACCTTGCAATCTCTTGGGAACTCTGCTCTGATCGCCACCGAGCAGTGACTGGCCAAGCCTGGCAGCCTCGCCTCGTCTCTCAATACCAATGAGGTCTCGCCAGACGGTGTTTCTTTCCCACACTACATGCTCACGGAGATGAGAGCGCAGGTCCTTCTTGGCAAGCTCTTGGTCGCCGCCGGTGACGCATTCGCTATAGGCCTCTTCCATTCTGGAAATGTTGGTCTCGAGCAGTTCTTTTGACTCGTCCTTGAAGGGATAGGCAGGTTCGACATTTGAGCGCATATAGTTTGCGCGCAGTTCCCGGTCCATGATCTTGTCAAACTTTTTGAGAACCTTGCTGAAACCAGTCTTATTGAGCTGGCCGTACGACTTGAGTTCGCAAAGCTGGACGTAGAGGCTAATGATGCGTTTCTTCAGCATGATTGCCGACGAGTAGAGGCCAGGAGGGAACATGAGCTGGTCGCCGTAGTCTTCAAAGGTGGTACTGTATCGTCGGGTAGAGCGGCCAAACTCGGACGAGGCTGTCATGTCGGTAGACTGCGTCATGAGGTTCGGCAATGTCTTTCTCCTGGGCTGAGACTTGCTCTGCTGTGTAAGCATTGCTTGCTCGTCGTCCTCGCTCCCGCTATCCTCGATACCTTCGTCGTCGGAAGCATGGCCCATGGAGCTGGAGGTTGGCCTGCCGTGGCCACTTCTTGTCATGTCGTTGGAGGAGCGGTAGCCGGGATGGCCAGCGTCGATGGATGGTCGGTCCTCGACATCACGAAGAAGCTGGGTAACCTCTCCGAGAAGCTCTCCTTCTTTGGATGCGTAGAAGGAGCAAATCTTTTCGAGCTCCACTCCGAGAGCTTTGCTGAAGACATCGTCGGGGTCTTCGCCGGAAATGAGCGGTCGTGATTCATTGTCGCCGGTGCGAGCTTGCGCGGCAGACTTTTCGAGCTGATAGATGCTGCAAGAAGGGAGATGAGTTAGCAAAATATAGTTTCGAGCAAAATGATCCATGGAAGGGGTAGGCTCACAGCTTCTTGAGGTTGCTGTAGGCAATGTAGTGGCTGCTCCAGTCTGGAACAGCGTTGAACTGGATACTGTGGGAGAACTTCATCTCGTCTTGGGTCTCGAGCCAGAGACGTTTCTGGGCTCGTTTCTCTCGTCTGCGGGCTTCGCGGTCGTCTTCGTCTTTACGAGTGAGGACACGACCGTAGTCGGCGAGCTCGATGTCGTCGGCGTAAGCGTCGGCGGCCAGGGTAGTGCCAGTGTTGCGGGGATCACTAGATGCGATCCCTCCTCGCTCGCCAGGGCCTGTTGGGCTCCGAGATGGGACGCTGCGATGGTAGTTTGCAGGGCCAGCGCGAGTCACAGAGGAGGGATTCCCGGTGCGAGACAGGTCGCGAATGGTGGATGGGAGGTGAAAGATAGCAGCGGCAGCGAGGTGAAGTCTATATCATCGGACGCGAATAGGCCGGGAGCAGGCTGTCAGGAACAGTGTGGTCAGGCGGATGGAATTGGTGCGTCCGTCTAGTCTGGCGAGTAGCCACTTGAGCCACTTAGCGCTGCTGCATTGGTGATGGTGAGAGTGCGGGTGACCCGCTAGGGCGGCGGCGTGGACCATACATCATAGCAGAAGCGTCAGCCTGTGCCGCCTTTTCTGCACCTTGAGCTCCATAAAACAGTCCTCTTGCGGATGGGAAAGTCTCCGCGCGCTGGCTTTAGCATGAGAAATACAACACTGAAAATTGCGGTATGCAGGGAGAGGGTTATTTTGAAAGGTACATAATAATACTCTATCTTGGGGGCAGCACGTCGTAAGCTTTGTTTACTCTGAATGCTATAATCATGCCTTGTCTGATACTGTAGCTATGGCTTACCGCGAGCTCGGCCTACGCGGGAGATACTCAGTGCATCGCCAGGTTAGTAAAATTCTCGCACAATGTCATTTTTTGTCATTATAGTGACAATAGTATTCGTTGAATTTATCATGGGCAATGTATTGGGTATGAGCGGCGAATCGGGTATGATTTATTAACATGATCGAGTTGCACATCAGTCAATAAGGCGGTACGAAGTAACAAAACCCCTTGCGCCGTAAAAGTAAATTTCTATCCATTGTACGCATGTCTAATGAAAACGAGTATTTTGTCGGAGTCTACATCTTTTATCTTACGAAAACGTCGTACATTGTAACTGGTCTCATCTCGACACACTCCATACATCGTTTTATATGTTAGGTACCTATATAGAGAGCCACCTTCGTGTAATGGAAGCTACATTATTGGCGCGGAAAAATAAGGCCTCAAGCCCAATATATGCAGTGACAGCTGACCATCCGATCGGCCGTGGCGGCGCTAACAACACAAGTTCTGCCGACGTCCACACCGGTAACGGCCTACAATCTGGGGAGAAGGCGCATTCAGATGGCCAAGACGAACTACCGTTTTCTCGTATTGAATTCTCGATGCTGTTTAGCTTTCGTTGTTTCGGGATATTGTATCCCGACTAGGGCGACATGTAGCCAACTTATAAGACCCTCGATCAACAATCTCCCTCTAAAGATTGCTTTACTCCTCTGTATCACCGGCTTGTTCCATATATCCTGTATACATGCTTCTCATGTAATATAAGCTCACCAATATCATGGCTGCCGTGCTCAACCACGTCGTTCTGGACCAGCTAGGCAAAGCCCAGGACAACAAAATTGTCTCTGTCGGCTCCAATGAGGGCAAGGTTGCGACAGAGAATCTCGGATGGATGCGACCAACTGACAAAGGCACGTCGCTTGAAGAAAAGCGCAAAAGACTGCGTGAGGATGGATATCTGTTTCTGAAACACCTGATTCCCCGGCAAGATGTCCTAGACGTGCGTAAGCAGTAAGTGTTGCCCAATCTATACATTCTACCCAGTATATCAGAATACATACCTAACAAAACATCAGCTACTTTTCTCAATATCTCCCTACCGGAATGCTAGAGCCCAACTCAGACCCAGAAGACGGCATCTTCAACAAATCGCAATCCGCCTCCAACCACGGTGGTATCGGCGCCGGCGAACTGCCCCCATCTGACCTCCAAGTCCAAACACTCATCAACGCGCACACAACACCTGAGTACCTCTCCTTCCTAACCCACAACGACCTCCGTAGTTTCGTTCGACGCCTTATGGGCTGGGACAAGGAAGTCCTGCTACAACGTACAATGCTTCGCCACAACGCCCCCGGCGCCCAAAGCACAGCCGTGCACTACGACAAGCTCTTTCTCCGTGGCGGCTCTGCCTACTTCCTTACAGCGTGGGCTCCGCTAGGGGACACGGCGCAAAATGGAGGGGGGCTGATCTATCTTGCCGACTCGGCGGATCTAGGCCGCAAGATTGAGAACGAGTTTACACGCCGGGCGGGGTCGCTGACGGATGAGGAGCGAATTAGTGCGTTCAACGTCAACATGGAAAAGTATGGGCAGCTGTCGCAGAATGCGGATGAGTTTGCTACAGAACATGCTGCAAAGGAGCAGGATAAGCGGCGCTGGCTTGTGGCGAACTATGAGGCGGGCGATGTGGTCTTTCATGATCCGTACATGATTCATACAAGTACGATGAATGAGGATGTTGAGGGGAAGATTCGACTGAGTACGGATTTGAGATTTTATGAGGAGGGGAGCGATTTAGATATGCGATGGATGAAGTTTTGGACGCCTGGCGATGGATTGTAAAGTGGTATTGTATTGTGCTGTATGGCTCGTGGCTCTTGTATTTACATGACTGTATTGTGTGTCAAGAAGAAGGGTAATGTTTTCGAAACTATCAATTACTAATGAATTACCATCGCCCATGGTCTATCCTATTTCTATGTCTTCTATTATGCATCATTTTTACAGATAACTTTTGCGAAAATCAAGTAGACAGCATCTGCTGCAGCGCATTAACACGGTACGACTCGCTTCTCTCAACCAACTCCTCATGGCGGCCCTTTTCCACAACCTGGCCACCTTCGACAACAAAAATTACATCCGCTTTACGCACAGTGTGCAGACGATGCGTGATGGCAATTACAGTGATACCCTTGGCTGCCCTCTCCAACCCCTCCTGCAGCGCACGCTCGCTCTCCGCGTCAAGTGCGCTGGTGCTTTCATCCAGGAGCAATAGCCTGGGCTTACGGACGAGCGCTCTCGCAATGGCAAGGCGTTGACGCTGGCCTCCCGAGAGACGGGAACCATTCGGGCCACATTCTGTGTTGTAGCCCTCTGGGAGCGAGGCAATAGTCTCGTGTATGTTGGCGAGACGGCACGCGTCTTCAATTTCTGCATCCGTTGGCTCGTGGCCTGTTCGAGCACCCAGGCTCACGTTGAATCTTATAGTACCCTCGAACAAAGCACAATCCTGAGGCACGACCGCAATGTCGTCCCGAAACTCGGTACCGTCCTTGGCACAAATGTCAACACCGTCGATTTCGACAGTACCACTAGTTGGGCGATACATGCGTTGAACAAGCGACATGATGGTAGATTTACCGGCTCCTGAAGGCCCAACAAGGCCGCAAAACTGTCCAGAGGGTATAGTAAAAGACATGCCCTTGAGGATCTGGATATGGGGTCGGGCTGGGTATGAAAAGGCAACGTCCTTGAAAGTAATCAAGGAGCCCTTGCTTGACCCGCTTGGCTTTTGGGGTGCGTCGCCGGAGGCCTCAATGTCCATCTTTTCCAGCTCATCGACTCGCTTCAAATCCCTGGAGGAACCGAGGTCAACGAGACTCAGTATTCGGGAAGCTGCAGCTTTGGCTCGTGAGATTTCAGGCGCCAAGCTAAACATTTGGCCCCAAAGCTGGGCGCTTACGAGCATGGCAACGAGAATAATCAAAAACTGCGTCTGCGTGTACTCCCCTTTAATGATGCGGGTAGATCCCCACCAGTACGCGAATGCGTAAATCAGATTGCAGGTGCTGTTGGCCATCGCGAGCCAAAGATTGGTCCAGGCACTGAACAGGACGATTTCCTTTTGAGGAGCTCGCAAAGCGCGGCGGTATGTTCCGAGAACTTCATCCTCGATTGACAGGGACGATACTGTTTTGAAAGAGTTGATTGCTTCCACAGTGATGCCAATAGCTGATGAGTATGCTCCTGCGTGTTTGCGCTCAAACTGGCTTAGAGAGCGAACCTGCATGATGCCGGACCCTAACAGGATTGGAACAGTAACGAGACAGACAATGGCAATTTTCCATGCGATAATATGCGACATGATGATGGCAACGACAAAGTTGACCATGATGGAAAACATTGTTCCCAGAATAGAGCCACTGAAGCCACCAACAGCCGCAGTGTCTGCAGTGATTACTGAGAGTAGAGTTGCTGGTGTTCTGCCGCTTCCTTGGTGCCAGTCCAGATCCTGCTCATACAGAGCTCGGAAAGTCAAAACACGAATTCTATAGAGCAATTTCTCGGCCACATAACCAAAGCCCGACCAACTGGCAGAGTTTGCCATCAGCTCGACAACGGCAAGCATGAAGAACATGCCACCAAAGAAGCGGCCCGCCCATTCAATTCTGCTTATTGGATTGCAAGGGCTGAGGTTGCCGACGGTGTGACCAAAGATGAGACCAGCAGCTGAGAAGGTCAAACCAACCATGATGCCCGCAATGATGGCCATGATCAGCCAAAGTAGATTTGGACGAATCATCTTGAGAATACGTGCAATGACTGTACGTGTAGACTGGTTGGAGTCGAGATCTGGCATACCAGCAAGAGCCTCAGGTCCTTCTTCTGCTTTAGCTTCCGCAGACTCATCGACGTCTTTGTCAGCTTCGCGAGCTTTGTCCTTGGCGATGGAATCTCTTTCTGAAACCTCGCCCTCGACATCGCCACGGGCAGTGCTCGCAATGGAAATGCCGTCTTCTTGTCGCTCGGCCTCAATGTTTTGAAGGCGTACCATGCCAGCGTAAGAGCCGTTGAGAGCCATGAGCTCGGTATGAGTACCTTGCTCTATAACCTCGCCGCTATTCATGACAATAATATTATCGGCATTCTTGATAGTTGAGAGACGATGAGCAATGGCAATAAGTGTGCGATCGGAAGCAATAGACTCTACAGCTTTTTGGATTCGGTGCTCACTGGCAGAGTCCAGCGAAGCAGTGGCTTCGTCAAGGATGAGAATTTTAGGATCTCTAATTAAAGCGCGAGCAAGTGCAATACGCTGACGTTGACCACCACTGACAAGCTTACCGCTGACGCCGACTTCCGTACCATAGCCATTTTCAAGCTTTTCGATGAAGCCAGATGCATCAGCAAGACCGGCAGCGTGTCTAACCATGTCGACGAGCTCAATAGCGTCAGTGCCGTATTTTTGAGAAGCTGCCACCAGGTCCTCGCCATTGCGGACTTTGGCAGCAATATCTGCAAGCGTAGGACTTTCAATAATCGCTTTGAACTTTGTGTGATGTTCCCATGGCGAGTTTAGAATACCAAGAGCCACGTTCTCAAGAATTGAACGGCTTAGAAGTGATGGCTCCTGCTGAACCAGGCTCATGTAGCTGCGCAGGCTCTTGACGTTGAGGGTTCGCAGGTCTTGTCCATCCAGGGTTACAGTGCCTTCAGTTGGATCATACAACCTGCTGGTCAGGCCAGCAACGGTCGATTTTCCACTCCCAGACAAACCAACAAGCGCGGTATACTTGCCAGCAGGGCACTCAAAAGAGACGTTTTTGAGGACAGGGCGATCAGGTCGAGCAACATAGGCAAAAGTGACGTTTTGGAACGACACACCGCCTGCTGTGGTAGCTGGCACCTTTTCGCCTTTATCAGATCCAGAGTCGATGGCAGTCTGAGAGTCAATGTCTTGGCGAAGTTTGCGGAAGGATGCAGCAGCAGCACCAATTAGGGGGAGATACGGAGCGACGGAGCCGAGAATAATGCAAGCTGACAGACATTAGTAAGAAGGTGAGTATGTGTCTGGGTTTAAATGCTTACCGTCCACAAGAAGAAAAATGACAGTGTAAATGGCACCAATCGAAACATTATCGCGACCAGACTCGACCGAGTTGGCAATCTGTCTGCTTCCCTGCCAGAACGCCAAGGCGTTTGCAGAGTATGCAATAAAGTACAGAGTTCCCGCTTGAAAGGCAGCAGCCAAAGCCTTCTTAACACCTTGTTTGCGGGCTAGGCGCATACCGGCGGCAAACTTTGCTTCAAGTTTTGGCCCAGCGTTGAAAGCTTGCACAACAGCAATGTGAGATAGTGTCTCTTGCGCAACAGACGACGCAGACGCAATGGCATCAGACATGGCAATGGTAAACTTTTGCGTAAAGCCACTACCAACAACGGCCAGGATTAAAAACGCCGGGATAAGAGATATGAGCATCCCGGCGAGAGTAGCGTCTTTGACGAAACCAACAATGTAGGCAGTAAGGAAGAAGGAAGTACAGGCAATGACAATGCCGACTTTTTCCGAGGTACCAGACTGGATAGTCTGGATATCAGCATTCAGACGCGACGACAGCTCACCAGCCTGACGCTTGTCATAAAACGAAGCATCCTGGCGCAGCAGGTTCTGAAAGTAACGGTCGCGGATGCGTGCTTCGAGACGGCGGCTGAAGACGGCCCAGCATACAAGGTAGATGTAGATGAGGACAAAGCTTGCGACACCAATGTACACGAGTTTGAGGACCTTTTCGTTGACGGCATGCTGGAGCTGGTCGGCGTCGAGTATGGCAGCGCTGGGTGCGTCGCAGGTTGCTTGGTTGAGGTCGTCGACAAGCTCACCAAAGAGGATACCCATGAGGGGAATGGGAACACCAGCAGCGGCCGAGATGATGATGCCACAGATCAGCAGGAGGTAGTCTTTCCATGTTGGGTCTGCGTAGACGAGGAGTTGAAAGTAGGCGGTTGATTGGGATTGGAGCTGTGAGAGCAAGGCAGAGGTGAGAATGTTAGTTTGGTGGCTTTTGCTTTATGGCAAGTATAAAGTATATAAATACATACAGCTTTCCATCTGCTTGTTTGAGGCGTTGTGCTTGGAGCTGTTTCTGCTGCAGCAGGCTTTGTCGTCTTGGTAATATCGGTGGCCTGGACGAGCTCGGTCGGTGGTGTATCTGCCACCGGTTCACCGGATTCGGAGGCGGACTTGTCGGTCGGAGCCATGGCAGCTCTTTACGCAAGTGAATTGTCGATGACAGGTTAAGTTTTTCTGCTGGGTTATCTCTTCACAATCATGCCGCGGTTTTCTCGAGGATAGGCTGCTGTGATCAAAACAGTCTGGACAGAGGCACAAGACTGAACATGAGAAGACACTTGAGCTCATCTACTTCCTTGGCCCTGCCAAGCCTTTGTTGAGAGATTAGGTCACGGAAAGATGACAAAGCTCTAAGATTTTTTGAGAGGCCTTGCTTGCTTAACGAAAGGACAAAGTAGGGTACAGATCCGGCTTGATAGCCGTAATCGTCGAGCCCAGTTACTAAGAAAATTAAAGCGGTGGCTCACTGATTTGCGGGCGGGGACCACACTCCGTTCGAGGAGTTTTGTGACCTGAGCCCGAACTCGCTCATAAAAACGTTGCTACATACAATCTTTGACGCCCAGGCGCAAACCTTAAGGAGCAGCACCAGGCTGAGTAGTGGGTTTCTGAGTAGTGGGTTTACAGTTGAAAATGGGTCTCAGAAACGGCTCTGTAAAGCAATTCTGCGGTAAAGCAGCTCACGCGTTGTGAAATACAGTTTGGACGGTTACTTGACTGGCTAGATGTGTTCAATGTACTCTTTCGCCAGAGCATGTACCTGAGATGTTTCTTTTCAGTAAACACAAGCAAGGGCAGTATGTAAAATCACACGCCCCTTTCTCCGTCGAGGACCCGTCTTTCCACAATGTATAGCTACATGAGCATCTGGAACGTTGGCAAAGTTGGTAGCGGCACACTATTTCCGCGACGAGGACGGCGGCGAACGAACGGAATACCGAGACAAAGAGAAAAAAGAGCGCGGAGAAGGGGCTCTATCTCTCCACCGTGTACGTGGCGTCTCGCGGGTCTACGAGAGAAGAGAGGAGACAGGGAGGGGAGAAAGAGGGGGCCATGTATGGACCCTTCGTTTGGCGGGTGATGGAGCGAGCATGGCCGGCGGGAGAGATGGGACTGATTGATTTGATTGATTAGAAGCAGGGTGGGGCGGGGGCCGGATCAGATAATTTCTCTCGGCCGCCTGGATGCCTGACGGGAGGGGGCGAGAGAGGAGCCCGTGTTTGATGTTTAATGGCTCATTCTCGGCATGGAGGCCTTTTCTTTTTTTTTTTTTCCATTTTTTGCCCCATTGCTGGGTCTAAGGAGTCGAGTACGAAAGATTCTGTACTTTATCAGACGGCCTCTTCTTATCAGATCAATAGCCCTGGCCAAGTCGGCTTCCGAGTCGAACCATTCTTCCCCTGTTGTCATCCTGTGCCGTGCCTTGCCGGGCAATCTATAGAAAAATTATAATATAAGCCTTTATTTCACGTAAGACTTGGCATTTTCATCTATTTCTAGCCTCCCCTGTCAGCATTTAACTCATCCACGTGTTTCCGTCATTCTTCTCGCTTCGCCCTCCGTTATCGCTGAGAGGCAACCGGCTGGAGTCCAAGCTCGTGTTCCGCTGGAGAAAACGGCAGTCTCGGCCCAAGGAGTCGGATCAGATAAGAGCCATCCGGCGCCAACCACCCCTCCGTCTCGCGACTCCTCACCCACCCGACCCCAGCAGAGAAACGCCAACCAGGTGACCGACGCCCCTCTACCATAGCCCACTAAATGACGCCTTGTCCACAGAACTTTCCATATTGTTCAAAACTACAAGGCCTCAACAATAGATCAAGGAATATTTCTGAACTGTCTGTGGTTTTGTAGCTCTTCAAGTTTGCCGATAGCTCCGAATACCGCTTTAGATCCTATGCTGTAGTGTATTCTGCACAGTAGATGAAGCCCACGTTATAATTCTTTCCAGTACGCAAGTTACGCACCACTTGGCCAATATTCCAGGTTCTTTTGTCGCGCTTCTTGGCAGCGACCTTCTTTCCCTCCCCAATCTTGCTTCCATGGCTCCTCATTCCATCCCCATTCCCTATTCCCAGCAAGCCATTCAGCGCATTTTCAGCAAAACCACCACCTCACTTATTAGATCCTCGACCAACTTTCCAATACTTCCCTCTCTATATCCTGCACTGCCTTGTAACAAGCACGGCACAACAACACCCAACGTCCAGTCTTACTCCTCCCTTTCCAACGGATCCGCTACAAGCACCAGTCTCCGCCGCCATCTTCACCTACCCACCACAGCCACGCGTGCCTGTCAACGCACCCCATTATTAGCGCTGTGTTGGCCGTCTTTATTTCCCCGTGGAATTGATCCTTTTCGTTCCTGGAATCGTCTCAAAGCTTCTGCTGTCTTGTACACTCTAGCAACTCCGTCACCCTCTTCTTCCGCTTCTTCTTCCTCCTCATCTACAAGACCAGCTATCATGGGCTCTATTCCCGACTCCTCTGCGCCAGTGCGCATTTTTATTGCTGGCGGCAGCTATGCCGGCCTCTCGGCTTGTTTCAACCTCTTGGATCTCGCGGCCGGCCGCAACCCTCGCATGTCGGGGGACGAGTATCCGCATGTTGACGACTACAAGACTATGAATCTGGAAATCACTATTGCTGACGAACGCGATGGCTTCTGTACGTTTCCACTCCTCGGTCGTCTCTATGTAACAAAAAAAGAAGCTCTGCTAATCGTATACAACACACGTAAAAGATCACCTCATCGGCTCGCCTCTAGCGCTCGCCGATGCAGAATATGCCAAAAAGGCCTGGGTCAAATTCTCCGACATTCCTGCCCTCCAGCAACAGCCCAATGTCAAAGTCGTCATCGGCTCCGTCACGGCCGTCGACTGCGAGGCCAAGACGGCCACCACGCTCGACACAGTAACCAAGCAAGCCACGGTGCACAGCTATGACTTCTTCATTGCTGCGTCCGGCCTGCGCCGTGTCTGGCCCGTTGTCCCGCAAAGCCTGTCGCGCAAGCAGTACCTCATCGAGGCGGGCGAGCACATTCATGCTGTTAGCAATTCGTCCCACGACGTGCTGGTTGTTGGCGGCGGTGCTGTCGGTATCGAGATGGCTGCTGAGCTGAAAGTTGCGCAGCCGCATGCCAGCGTGACGCTGGCGCATTCGCGGGACAAGCTGCTCTCGTCAGAGGGATTGTCGGACGAGTGCAAGGATACGGCGCTGCAGCTGCTCAAGGAGTCGGGTGTGAATTGTCTTATGAATCATCGGCTGGCCAAGACGAGCAAGGTTGAAACGACGGATGGAAGCACCAAGTACGAAGTTGAGTTTACCAATGGGCATAAAATGGTGGCTAGCGAAGTCGTCATGGCCATTTCTAGACCGGCTTCCACGGCGACGTATATGCCCTTGTCCGCGTTGGATGAAGAAAACTACGTCAAGATTCGACCCAAGTACGTTTACAAAACCTATATCTCGCAAAATACAAAAGTAACTAACTGAAATGGCAAGCCTTACTCTCGTCGAGGGCACTCCCAACGCAGAATACCACTTCTGCGCGGGCGACGCAGCCAAGTGGTCCGGCATCAAGCGCTGCGGCGGCGCCATGCACGGCGGCCACTACACCGCGCACAATATTCACCAGACCATGCTGCGCGACCGCATTACAGGCCACGAGGCTTCGTTTCGCGAGCTGGCCGAGTTCCCGCCCGTCATAGGGCTTGCAGTTGGCAAAAAGGCGGTTGCGTATAGTCCCGATTCGGGTACAATTTCGGGAGAAGATGTCATGGAGGCATATTTCCGCAATGATTTGGGTTTTACGAGTAAGTTGTTTCCTTTTTATTTGCTCTTGTTCCATCGTTAACCAACTTCTTTTTTTTTTTTTTTTTTTTTTCAGTTTGCTATGATTACATGCAACTTGGTGGTAAAAAGACAGGGGTTGTGGCTGAGGTCACAGGTGAAGAGCAAACTGCGTAAATACGGTGCTAGATATGATTTCGAATTCTTTTGGGTTTGGGTATATGCGTACTACAAGTGCGATAATGGCGTTTCCGGGTATACTGTTTAGTCCGTTATATCGTTTCCTTAGAAATGCTTCAATAGAAAGTACAGATCAATACTGAATTAGTTCAAAACACTGAGTTTTTGACCAGTTCGAAACCTAAAACTGTGTATGCAAATTTTGAATCGATATACTTGAACTTCAAACAAGAAAAAGAGCGCTTCGCTGCATATGCAATTATTATATCCCAATCCTTTCTTACAAATCCTTTTCGTGTAGGCAACTCTTAAAACACGCGCCCCTTGACCTGCTTAATATTCTTAACATTGACATCCCGCCAGAACGCAACAGCCA
This sequence comes from Lecanicillium sp. S3808, assembly GCA_023628775.1. Lineage (NCBI taxonomy): Eukaryota > Fungi > Ascomycota > Sordariomycetes > Hypocreales > Cordycipitaceae > Lecanicillium > Lecanicillium sp. S3808. The sequence goes on from JAMAJY010000062.1 coordinate 39,148, forward strand.
CAAATCCGATGGCCAAGACGGCAGTCGCAGCAATTAGCATCTTCTGCTGGCTGTCACCATACGCCCTTTGGATAGCAGCACGCGTAGTGCTGCCGACTGGGTACTTGAGCTGTTCAGTCAACTCGCCATAAATCTTGTCAAAGTTGGACAGGGACTCAGAAGGCAGGTATTCTTTAAGCTTAGCAGGAAAGACGGCCTGCCAAATGGCAGCGCTGATCGAGAGACCAATGGCGCCGCCGATGCTAGCCGCCATGGCCTGGATGGCGAGCACCACAGCAACGTGCTGGTGCTTGGCGGCACTCATGATGGCGACTTCCTGGCTGACGACGTTTGTGCCGCCGCCAAAAGCAACAAAGATTTGCGACATGATAATATACCCAACGTTTACGTCGGGATGGCGAAACTTGATCATGGTGCCGACACCGAGGGTGGTAAGTGGCAGGCCAAAGTACAAGACGGCAGGCTTGAAGCGCCCAGTGTAGCGCAGGAAAATACCAGTGACAAGCGACCACAGGCACGAACCGACGTTGTAAATGTTAGTGACGTAGGTAGCATGAACAAAGCTAAGGTTGGGAACAACCTGCAAGAATGAGAAGAAGTAGGCGTCCCAGATGAAGTAGCTGACAAAGCTGGTGGCGGCCAGCACGCAAGAGAAGAAGACGGTGCGATCGAGTAGCAGCTCGTAGGGGATAAACTTGACGGGGGCGTACCACTTTTCCCAGACTGCAAAGGCAACAATGAGAACCGGGCCAAAGATCAGGAAGCAGATGATGATGGGGGCGCGCCACTGGTCTTTTTGGTAGGAGTATATGTTGAACGGCAGCAAGAACAGCGCAATACCGGCCGAAAGAAGCAGAATACCAACAACATCAAACTCGCGACAGTAGTGTAAGGGAGACTGCATGACTGTGCGCCCACTCTTGGCACGCTTGGGCAGGACGCCTAGACGCTTGGCCTTGACCAAGTTGTACATGAAGAGAAGAAAGAGCGGGATAGTGACGACCGGAGTAATGATGGAAAAAGAGCCAAATGCCCAGCGGAAGCCGGGTCCGTTGAGAAAAGACTCTGAAATAGGACCCGAAATCCAGGCGGTGATGATGTATGGCGAGGTAGCAAACGCAAGGGCGAGGCCTCGGTTGCGCAACGAAGACATGTCAGCCAGGGTGACGGAGAGACTGTACGAGATGCCATTCATGCCGACCCAGTAAAACACCTGTGCAGCAGCGTAGGTAGACACAGTATGGCAGGCAGCCATCATGACGAGACCGAGCGTGGTGAAGAAGACTGAGAGCAGGAAACCCTGCGGGCGGCCAAAGACGTCGAGAACCTTGGCGAGGGTGAGCTTGAAGACGCCGCCGATGATATTGCTCATGATGTTGACGGTCGGGGTGAGGGAGTGCTTCTGAAAGGCAGAGGTGACGTATGGAGTCAGCGTGCCTGTAGCGCCTTGCTGCATCGAGTCGACAAAGTAGACGACCCAGATCATGATGTAGGCGATGACGAGCGAGGTGGTGGTCCAGACGACGGCTGTGGCTTCAATGTTTTGCACACCGGCCTGGGCTTCTTTATCGACGGAGTCGTCACTATCCCAGCCTGCAGAAGAAGGAGATGCTGAACCATCGCTGGGATGAGTCTGGGCTTCGATGGTAGCAAGTTCTTTGGTCTCATATGTGGCATGGTAGTTGGAGGTGAGGTCTGTCGGTTGAGCACCGTCGGTGGTGAAAAGCTTTGGTTCTGCCGACATTTTGGGCGCTTTTTGCAGACCAATTCTTGCCAATCAAAGTAACTTTTGAGAGTTCGATGCAGATGCAGCGAGTAGACTGCAGCTTGAAGAAGCAGAAGAGAAGCCCGTGTTGGAGCTGCACGTTTGTTGGTGATTTTGCTATCGATTCCGGCCGCTCGGGATCGGCTTGGCGTGGGGAGGCGCCAGGGTCCAAGCTGCATCTACCAATCAGGAGCCGTGTTGGTGGACGAATGCGGCAGACAGGACCAAGACAGGTGAGACACGGGAGCCGCAACAAGCAAAGAAGAAGCAGTCGGTGGATGGATTGGTAGAAGGAAAAATTCAGAGATGAGAAAAATAAGAGATGGAAGAAATTGGAGGAGAGAAGATAGAAATAAATGAGCAAGGCGTCTCTCAGGGTTCAGAGCTGTATCCAAGCTAGCAAAGTTTCTTTCTGCGGCGGACCCCAGTTATACCTCTCCCGTACTGCTTACCCGCGTCTCTAGTCCTGCCGCTAACAGCGCTACGAACCCAAATTTGGTGAAGAGCCAGCCGTGTTAGTGGTGCACAGAGAGCGTAGTTCCGCCACTCAACGGCGCCAAAGTCTATGGACAGGGTATTACGAGGTTTGCCGTGTTTTCCGGTTTGGAGACTTGCTTTGCGGTTTATACTTGCACCCAGATGCCAGCAGTCTACATCTTTTAACACATCCTGCAGAAAAAAAAAAAAAAAAGAAAAAAAAAAGAAAAAAAAACCTACTGTGTGAATAAAATGAATAGCGTTTTCGTCACACAAGTTTCTCTCAGAAAATTCAATGTTCCCTGAGAATAGCTCACCGCCAACGCCGACCGGGTTCGAATGCGGGAAAAGCTGCGGCGACCACCCGAGACAAGCGTAAGCCACTCAGCAACTTAATCCGGCGACGCCGGTTTTGAAGGTTTTCCGAATCCTACTTTGCAGACGAAAAAGGGGGCAAAAGATAGTGGACATTATTAAAAATTCTACTTGGCGCCAAAAATCGTGCATAGCAGCGTTGCAACTTGACGCACTGATTCGAGTCAGCCAACGGTACTAGACAATCTCTCGGCTATTCGTAGGGCCTAGGTCTACCATGGCTCCAGACAAGGCGCACTTCACACACGCACAAGAAAAGAAATCAAATTCTTTCTTATCAGATGCAATAGCTGAAAACTGCGGCGGGTCCCGGCCATGGGTTTCTAAGAGAGCTGCAGTGCCCAGCGGCTCTCTCGTTCCCCAATAAAGTTATCAGATCCGTCCTCGCAGGTACGTACCGGGATTCGCCGATAATCAATCAGCCAACCTCTCAGCATTTCTTGGCTGAGCGACGGCCAACTTTACCTGCCCCGTCTCAGTGGATAGCCAAGCATAAACCACTTTTCACGTTGGTCGGCACCTGATTGCCGACTGCGACGTAAATTCCGACTTCTCCTGACAAGAAATGGACCCCTAATTCAACGCTGTCGCAATAGACTGCCGGCGGCATCCAATGTACCAGTACCTTGGTACGCCACAACCTCCTACCTGCCACTCCAAACCACACACACCTCTTCTCCAACTAGCTCATCAGCCCCCGCACGCAGCTTTTCTGTCATACACTACCCTGCTCTGAGGTACTGTGTGCTATTCGCAGTACGTGGCTATACTCGTAATAGAATCCTAGTATCCAAATTACTCGTATGTCGTGCTCCAATTCCCTTATTATGTCCCCATCTTGAACAGGGGCGTGTGCCATGGCGTCTTTTCTGTGCCCTGTTCACCATCACTAGCGCCGAAAACCTCGGGATTCCGTCATCCAGCCTCCGTTCTCTTCAACAATATCCATTGCTGATCCTTCTGGCTCGGAATCGTGCTCCATGTGGTTAGGAACCCACACAAAAACCGCCGAGACCGTTCCGTCCGCCTTCAGATGTCCGGCTTCGCTGTGCATGAAGTCATGCCTGGAGCCTCGGATAAGACACCTGTGTATCTAGTATTAGCATTGTTATTTTCAGGGCACTTCTATGTAGTTTCAGCCCAGAGAAACGGAACCCTGATTCGCCCGCTTCAACTTTGTGGCTGTGAGGGAGCCTATCCATCTTATACGTAGCAGGAAACACATAGACTACTCAGCTTTTTGTCTCTTGTCTTCTACTCTGTCCTCTTGGCCAATTAATTTCCTTGGTCTCTCTCATCAACTTCTCCAAGAGCTTCAACCCAGTCCTGTGGTCTCAGTCACCTTCTCCAACTAGACCCCAACCAACAGTAGCAACCATGTCTCTGGTTGACCTTGCAACCCTCTCGCCCAACGAGACGGCCCTCAAGCTACCACACCCATACCAAACAGAATACACCATCCGCAAAGTCGACTGCACAGCCGTCGGCGACAACACATCCTTTTACCACCTCGTCCTCAAAGAAGGAGCCGCCGGCGCAACGCTGCCCCCAATCGAGCTGCACACCAACCGGCTCTGCTTCTCGGCTCCTCTCGACCTCAAGTCCAGCGAGTTGCCGCCGCAATCCAACAACAGTCCCTGGGCTCGCTCGCGCCGCTCCCCCTTCTCTGCTGTACGCTGGGATGGCGCAGCACCAACTCTAGCGCAGACATGGATGCTTCTCTACTTGCTCTTTAGCGTCCGGCCGAGCATGGAAATGGTCCGTCTTGAACTCAAGGGCCAGGACGCCGGCATTGTTGCGCAGCAGCTCAAGGATGTGCTACTTGCCATTGAGCATCCTTCCCAGGCAAAGGGCCCTCAGCCTACCATTACCACGCCTGGTTCTGCCCCCGAGGCAGTCGTGGTAGCTCTCCGCAGTACATTCTGGCAAGGCGCCGGCTCACCATTTGGTCCGCGTCCCATCTGGTGTCCCATCGAGTCTCCCGCATCTCTGCTAGACTCTAACCCGCTGGCCTCGTATCCGCTTACACCACTCCAACATACTATTTCCGTCGCGTCGGCTGGCGACCCGCAAGACCCGGGCCGCTATCAGCAATACTGGCATCCGATCAGGCCAGCCAAGCCTGCTCCTGGTGCAGTGATATATAGCAGATGGATTCCGCATCTCAAAGAGACGTTTTCCATGGTTGCGCTGGATTACACCGACGCAGAGCACCTACGCCTGTTCCACGAGTGGCAGAATGACCCTCGAGTTTCACAGGGATGGAACGAAACCGGCACCCTGGATCAGCATAGGCAGTATCTGAAGAATATTCATGAAGATCCGCATCAGTATGCTGTTTTGGCCAAGTGGGATGATGTCTACTTTGCCTACTTTGAAGTATACTGGGCCAAGGTAAGAGTCCTAAAAACTTCGCTACGATTCTTTCCAGATTCGAATGTAAACAGCACTAACACATCACTACAACTAGGAGGACCGCCTCGGCGGCTATTACGACGCCCAAGACTTTGACCGCGGCCGCCACTCCCTCGTCGGTGACGTGCGCTTCCGCGGCCCTCATCGCGTGTCGGCGTGGTGGAGCAGTCTCATGCACTACCTCTTCCTCGACGACCCGCGCACAATGTGGGTGGTTGGCGAGCCCAAGGATACCAACTCGACGGTTGTCATGTATGACCTGATTCATGGCTTTGGGCTGGACAAGTTTGTTGACTTGCCGCATAAGCGCAGTGCGTTTGTGCGCTGTCCGCGTGGTCGCTTCTTCCAGCTTTGCCCGCTGGGAGAGAGTGAGAAGGCTGTGGGAGGTATGAGCATTGGTCTGGTGCCCAAGCTGTAAAAACAAAACCAAAATGGGCGGTTCTCTTGGTGTTTTATATAGTGTTTTAGTTACGTACATGACAGGTTTAAAATTGTCAAAAAAAATTTGTAATCCTTTGATTTTAGACGAAGTAAATATGACAAGATACATGAAAAATACATCATTTACACGCAACGTTCCTCTTAACTTTCCAAACCCAATCAAGCACAAAACATATCTCTATCCAAGTCTATTTTACCAACAAATAAGTATCTCTACAGCCTCGCAACAGCACTCTCCTTGCGGAGCATCTCGTCTCCCAACTTGGCCATTTCGTACTTTTTCACCTTGCCGCTACCAGTCAGCGGAACCGTTGCCGGCACGCCAGACTGTCCAAGCCAAAAGATGTGAGTGGGTGATTTATGGCCACCTAATCGCTTGCGAACCCAATCACGCAGGTCCTGGTCCGATGGCTTGGAAGATGTTTCCACCAGCTCGACAAAGGCGCCTACTACTTCACCGTAGTGCTTGTTCTTGAGTCCGACGACAATCGCTCGTGAGATGGACGGGTGAGCCATGAGGCGTTCTTCAATTTCGAGGGGGTAAATGTTCTCCCCGCCTAGGTATCTGTGTTAGTGTCGTTTCTATTAAACAAAAAAGCGCACTTAAGTACATCTGAGCTTACCTCGGATAATAATGTCCTTGAAACGCCCCGTGATGGTGCAGTATCCGTTCTCATCAATGACGGCTTCGTCACCGGTGTGAAGCCACAACACCCCAGCCGCATCCCGAATCATGGTTTCATTAGTCTTTTCGGAATTATTCCAGTATCCAGCCTGCAGCTGATATCCAGCCATGCATAGCTCGCCACGTATGCCAACAGGTACAATGTTTCCATCTCGGTCGACAATCTTGGCGTGCGCATGAGGCATTACGGTGCCGACGGTAGTCAGACGACGGTCCATGGCATCGTCCGTAAAGGCATTGAAGCACGTTGGAGACGCTTCTGTTAGACCGTAGCTGCTCGTAAACTCGGTCATGCCAAACTTGTTTACCAAGAGCTCCATGAGGTACCGCGGCACTGGTGCACCAGCGATAATACCTGTCCGCAGATTGTCGCACTTGAAGTCTTTGGGAAACTCAGTCTGGAACAGGGAATCAAACATTGCCGGGACGCCATGTACGGCGGTACAGTCCTCTTCGGAGATGGCCTGTAATGTAGAGGGAATGTCAAATACCTCGGCCGGGTAGACAATTTTTCCGCCGTGCGTGACAATTGCCAATAGCCCCAGGACGAGACCAAAACAGTGAAATAGCGGTGGTGGGCAGCAGAGAATATCAGAAGATGTGAGGCGCATTCTGTCGCCGATGAATCGAGCATTGTTGACGAGGTTACTGCGAGTTTCAATTGGTTAGGAAATAAGCCCATCTCTCATCCTCGAATAAGCTGTATCTTACTGGTGTGTAAGCATGGCTGCCTTGGGAAGTCCAGTTGTCCCGCTAGTAAACTGTAGATTGACGACCTGGTGCGGAATGACACGGCTCATAGCCTGATATAGCCTATCATGGCTCTTACGTGCCCCAGAGGTGACAAGCTCGTCATATGTTGTGTATTTGCCAGCTTTTCCACGGAGAATAACCACTTTCGGTCCCTGGTCAAGATTTTCCAAATCCCCAAGCAGACGAGTATTATCCATGCGTCCAATTGTTTTGGTCGTAAAGACAATCTTGCAATCTGAAAATCGGATGCCATACATGGCCTCAGTCGGCGTGTAAGTGTTGTTGAGAATGACTAGAATGGCACCAATCTTGGCCACAGCAAAGAATACGGCTGCGTATTGCTCGCAGTTTCCAGCCATGATTCCGACTCTGTCGCCGGTGCCAATTCCCATATCTAGCAGCGACTGGGCCAGCGAGGCGCTTCGCTGGTTGAGCTCATTGTAAGTCCATCGTGCGCCAGTCCAGGGAATGACTAGACATTCTTTCGTGCCGTGCTGATATGTTTGAAGCTCTAGTAGCTCTCCTAGAGTCAAATCAACAAGCGGAGGGTCGACTGGCCCATGGACCAGAGACAGCTTCTGGGTCGCTGGCGGCGTCTCGGGTGTGACTCGGTCAGTTGGTACGCTCGACATTTTTAAACCAGCCAGGAAGTGTCTTTTTTGATGTAATAGGTAATAGGAAAATGATAAACTAAATTGACTAGAGTACTATTCGGCGTCTGTTGTTTCTGCTTTTTTGGACCCGGTTGGTTCGCTCTTGTCGTGTGCACTGTGGGCTGGTGTAGGTCCACAGCAGCATTGAAGAGATATCAACTTAGACTAGGTATTGAGAGGGTAGGTGGACGCTTAAACTACACAATTCTCGCACATGGAAAAGAGGCACTTGGCTAAAGTCGTAAACCATGTACACAAACAAAGACATTACTGGGGCGTTACGGTATTAGCGTCATGGTGGACTCGCGCACCTCCGAGAGTGTCCGAACAGCGGAACGGCGCCGGGGCTCTCATCTTATCTGATCATCAGATTAGATGGCTGAAACATACTACCGAGCAGGGTCTCTCGGCAATGACCTCGTACCGCAACTCGGCCAACCGAGGTCGGAAGTCCACGTTATGATAACTTGCAAGTGGGTTGGTGGACGGAAAAGTTTTCTGATTGATTAGATTTATTCAAACCTTGAGCTAGGAACTGTCACCGCGTATGGTGGGTTATAGGCAAGGTAGTATAAACGAGGGACAGCACTCCGACTCGTCGTGTCTCATCTGGTGGTTCGTCTGCTTTGGAGTGGCCCACCTCCATGGGCTTGCTGCATGGGTACTTTGAATATTTTCAGGAAAGGCTGTGGGTGCAAAATATTGCTCTCGGCGACTGGTGTTCTGGATTCTTCGCCGGGGCCGGTCACCTATTGTGCTGGTCCATCTCTTCCAATAACTTGCTGGAGCTACGTGGTCCAGTAGCCCGACTGGTGGATTGAGGCTGGATCTCTCGAATACTGGTGCTTGTCAGAATCGCGGGACCAAGTCTGCCCGTATAGAAGTGGGTATCAGGCCTTCCTGCATTGCGAGTACTACGAGCTGCTGCTGCTGCGTAGATATCAACTTTATGGCACTTTGTTGGAAGAAATCGATGATGAAGATATAACTAAATCATGAGGTTGCTTATATAATGTTTGGACAGCTGCGTGCCAGCTGTCAGACTTGTTGGCCGTCGCAGCAAACGCAGAGTCCACAGTCACGGCTAAAGATGCCAAATCCAGACCGGCCGGCCACATGCTTGGTCCCACAGCGTCGAACAAACCCCTCCCTCCACATGGATTCGTGATGCTGCAATGCGCACCACACCTTTATCAGATCACCCACATCTCGCCCACTAGTGCGGCATTATTAGCTCTACAGACCCCCACCAGTGCGCTTTCATCTCGGAGCTCACCAAAACGCCACAGCTGCAAGTTCAAGTACCTGGCTTCGCTTTCGTGTACCCTCCAAGTCGTCATCCGGAATAGACAAAGCAACTGACCCGCTGATCCTACTCAGCTCCGTTGCTAAAGCCACCCCCATCGAAGCAGTCGCTTGGATGCCCAACAGAGTATTCAATGTACCGAGAGATGGACTCGGCTTTGTGGTTCTTATGGCGCCAAATGCAGTCGCCCATTAATAGTTGGGCTGCATTGCAGCAAGCCTGACATGACAGGGTAGAGTAGAAGCCAACATACGTCACAAACAAAGAGAACAGTACTTCTGGTAAACATTTCACGTTGACCTGCAGCCTCAGCGTGCCTCTTGAACCATTCATTGCCGCTTAGCGCGCAATACAACACAGGCCTGCATGCAGCATGCAGCAAATGAGAGACACCGACGTCACAAACCTGCATAAACCTTCTCTAAACAGTCGGGCCATGGCCTTGGAGCAAGCTGGGTCTTTATATGTCGCAGACGACGCTTCTGCTGTCGTGGTTCCTTCTACCACAACTTCAGTAATGCGCTCCGTCGACGACAATGGAGGCAGAGGGACCGGCACAACCATTCTTTCCAACAGCAGCGGCCCGTCGCCGGGTGCATCCCACGCAAATGGATCGGAGCACGTCCCTTTATCCAACGGAGCCGCAGATAAACGATCAACCGCCAAAAACAAAAACGGATGCATCTCCTCCGCCACCGAAGAAGCAGGACGCCAAAGAAGTTCCCGAGTCTCCGACAAAGACTTGCAGAAGCTGTGGCATTGGAACGAGCACGTGCCAGACCTGCTCCAGCAATGCATGCACGACCTCATATCCAAACAAGCAGGCAGGCAACCAGAAAATGTGGCTATCATGTCGTGGGATGGCTCCTTAAGCTATGGCGAGCTGGAGGAACTATCTGGCAAACTGGCCCAGCAGCTACGCCATGACGGTATTGGCCATGGTTTTACTGTACCTTTGTGCTTTGAAAAGTCAATGTGGGCTGTAGTTGCTTTGCTAGGTGTCATGAAGACTGGGGCTGCATTTTCTTTGACAGACCCGAGCCAGCCTGAAGCTCGTCTACGCACCATTGTAGAGCAGACTGGCGCCAAGGTAATACTTACATCGGAAATGCAGAGGGGGCTAGGGAAGAAAATCGCAGGTGGTGCCCACGTTCTGGCCGTATCCAGGGATTATTTTGATGAAAAGGGATCTTTTTCTCAAGACTGTCTTCCAACAGTGCCGTCGTCGGCGCCCATGTACATCATATTTACTTCGGGGAGCACTGGCAAGCCAAAAGGTGTAGTCATCTCGCATGAGAATTATACCAGCGGTGCCGTACCTCGTGCAGAGGCGGTCGGTTACAAATCAAGTTCGCGAGTTTTCGACTTTCCGTCTTATGCATTCGACGTCAGTATTGACTGCATGTTATGCACCCTTGCAGTCGGAGGCCAAATATGTGTTCCTTCGGAAGAAGGCCGTATGGACAACCTGAGCGGCGCCATCCGAGATAGTAAAGCCAACATGGTGCACATGACGCCATCAGTTGCACGAGTTCTCGAATCCGATATTATACCGTCTCTTGATGTTCTCGGCTTAGGAGGTGAGGCCATTTCGTCTAGTGATGCTGCAACCTGGGGAAAAGATACGAATTTGGTCATCGCTTATGGCCCTTCAGAGTGTACTGTTGGTTGCACAATAAACAATGAAGTTGCTATATCCACAGGCATTGGCAAAGGAGTAGGTGGTACAACTTGGATTGTCGATCCCGAAGACCATAGTACGCTTGTGCCAATTGGAGGGGTTGGAGAGCTCCTAGTTGAAGGCCCTGTTGTTGGCATCGGCTACCTTGACGAGCCCGTCAAAACGGCCGAGGTTTTTATTGAAGACCCTACATGGCTTACGGAAGGTTTTGGTAATATCCCAGGAAGGCATGGTCGGTTATACAAGACGGGCGATCTCGTGCGCTATGAATCGAATGGGCTCGGAGGGATTGAATTTGTTGGGAGAAAGGACCAGCAAGTCAAGCTTCGAGGGCAACGTGTGGAACTGGCAGAGGTCGAACACCATCTCCAAAGCTGCCTCCCGGCGGGAATCAAGGTTGCCGCAGAAGTGATCAAGCCTGGAAATTGCTCACCAACTCTTGTTGCATTCCTTTGCGAGTGTTTAACTGAGAATGGATACGCTGAAGAAATATTTATTGAGCCTTCTGCAACGCTATCTTCTGTGCTGGAAGACATCGACAGTGTCATGGGTGCCAAGGTTCCGAGATATATGGTTCCAGCAGCCTTCATAACTCTAGCCTATATGCCCGCACTCGTTTCTCGGAAAACAGACAGAAAAAGGTTGCGAGAAATTGGAGCTTCAATACCTCGTTCAAAACTAAGTGGCACCGACGTCGACGAAGGCGTAGGAGAAGAACCCGAAACAGAGACAGAAAAAAGTCTTTCACGCGCTTGGATGGCAGTTTTACGGTCACAGTCGCCGCTGTTTAAAAGTAGCAACTTTTTTGGGCTAGGTGGCGATTCTCTCCGGGCCATGAAACTGATTGCGGCCGCACGAGAAAATGGCATTGTCCTGACTGTGGCGGGCGTTTTCACAAATCCAACTCTAGAGGCAATGGCGAAGAAGGCATCCAGAATTGGCCAACAAGAACATGGAAATATTCCGGAATTTTCACTCCTGGACAAGTTCTGGCCTGTTGAGGACGCCATTCAAGAAACGGCGCAGCTCTGTGGAATTGAGAAGAGCATAGTCGAAGATATATATCCCTGCACACCCTTGCAAGAAGCTTTGATGGCACTTTCGGCCAAGGTGAAGGAAGCCTATGTTGCACAGCGCGTGGTGGATTTAAAAGACATGGAAACTGCGGAAAGGCTCATTAAAGCTTTCGAGATTGCGTCTGAGGACTGTCCCATTCTGCGGACTCGCATTGTTCAGGTACCAAGCCGGGGCCTTGTTCAAGTTGTTGTCAAAGGGAAGTTCCAATTACACTCTGGTTCAGACGTGAGTGCCTACTTGCAAGCCGATAGAGATGAGGCTATGCAGCTCGGGTCGCCGCTCATCCGTTATGCCATCATTAATGATGCGTCCTCTAACAGGGTCAGCTTTGTCCTATCCATGCACCATGCTCTCTACGATGGGTGGTGTATGCCACTTATCGTAGACAGAGTTAATAAAGCGTATCAAAAGCAATATCTTTCACGTCCTGCTGGTTTTAAACACTTTATCAAATACCTTGATAGTGTCGATAGGAGAGATTCTGAGATATACTGGCGCGACCAGCTGGACGGGGCAGGTAGCCTTCAGTTCCCTCAATTGCCTTACAAGGGATATCAAACGCAAGCAGACTCGCTTCTCGAAGAGTACGTGTCTCTAGAGCAATTGCCAAAGTCCAATGCAACAGTAGCAACAGTTATCAGAGCCGCTTGGGCACTTGTCGCATCACAATACATCAATAGTACGGATGTGGTATTTGGAGAAACCTTGACTGGACGAAATGCTCCCATTATTGGCGCAGAGGAGATTGAAGGACCTATGATTACTACGGTGCCTTTCCGGATAGTGGTCGACCGCGATGCGCAGGTCTCCGAGTTTCTGCAGACGATTCAGGAACAAACCGTCGCACAGATACCGCATGAGCACTTTGGTTTACAGCATATTCGCAAGCTTAGTCCAGACGCTCTGGAGGCTTGTGAGCTACGGACTGGACTTGTACTTCATCCCAGCACTGCTGGTGAAGAAACGAGTCTAGACCAGGGCTTACCAGCAAACTATTTGGTGCCAGCCGGAGATGCTGAGGCCGCACAAGAGGCCCTCAAGTTTAACACTTATGCGCTGATGCTTGTGTGCTCAATTGATCCCAGGGGTTTCCTTATAATGGCCAGCTTTGACTCCAATACAGTCGACAAAGAAACCATGCAGCGTGTTCTGAACCAGTTCAAGAATACTACTCAAGCTCTGTGTCAAAAGACGACAGCTTCGTTGGGCACTGTTGAGACCCTCACCCATGATGATATTAATTCTGCTAGAGACATGGTCAACATGGCAGGTTCTGATCCCATTTTGCGCAAGTATGCGTCTGCTACAGCAGCATACCTCGTCAATACACAAGACCCGAGCCGCATTCTCCCTCGCGGCGCAGTTGGAGAAGTTGTACTTCAAACCGCGGAGGAGCTCTCCCTACCGAAGGGTACTGTTCCGTCATGGATTGGCAAGTTGTCTAGCAATGCGCTAGATGATGCGCGAGGCACTTTCTACTCAACTGGACAATTGGCCAAGTACGACACATCAGGATACATTGCCATTGTTGACGTTGTGCCATCCGTCAACGAAAACACTAAGTCTTCATCTGATGCCAAACCAAAGCTCTCTGCAACATCGCAGCGCCAGCGTAAACTCCGTAGCCTATGGAGTCGCGCCTTGAATGTTCCAGAACAAGATATCGGTCTTGATGATAACTTCTTCCTTCTTGGTGGTGATTCTATTTCCGCAATGAAACTTGCTTCTGAAGCCCGGCCTGCTGGTATCCGACTAACTGTCGCTCAAATGTTTAGCCATAAAACACTTCACGACATGGCTGCAGTCATGGAAGAGGCTCAGCTCCAAGTTACAGCAGGTAATAACAAGGGCGAAACCGTTGTGGTGCCATTCTCCCTTCTTGCCGACACCGTGCTGAACGCCAGCTCTGTTGAAGCAATTATCAAGCCCCAGTTGGCAGATCAATCCTGGACCATCACCAACATTCTTCCAACGAGGCCCCTACAACAGATTGCCGTCAGAGGAACAACAGATAAGCCACGCTTCTCAGCCCGTTACGAGCTAATGTACTTCAACACCTCCGTAGACATCACCCGTCTCCGCCAAAGTTGTCAAGGCCTCATAGCTCATAATGAGATTCTTCGCACCGTCTTTACAGAGTTCAAGGGTACTGGCTATGCTGTAGTGCTCGACGCTCTTACGGCACCATTCGAAGAACACACCCTTCCTTCTTCTACCGCAGACCTCTCATCCGCAGCAAAGGACATCTGCCGTGCAGACGCAGAGAAGCCCATGCCTCTCGGCTCCAGCTTCGTCAAATGGCTCTACATCCAAGCCTCCCCAACAACTTCATGCCTCGTCTTCCGCATCTCCCACGCGCAATACGACGAAATGTGTCTTCCCATCCTCCTCCGCCAACTAAACTCCCTCTACGCCAACACCACTCCGGAGCCCTCCCTCCCCTACTCATCCTACGTCTCTCACATCCTACGCACCGCCATCCCCTCCAGCAAATCCTACTGGCGCAACCTCCTCTCCGGCTCCTCAATCACCTCCCTGCGCCCAGTATCCTTCCCCATAACCAACACCCGTCACCACGCCATCTCACGCACAATCGACATCTCCTCCCGTCCACTCTCCACAACCACCGCCTCTATCCCAACAGCAGCATGGGCCCTCTGCCTCGCACGCCACACCAACACCCGCGACGTAACCTTTGGCGAAGTTGTCAGTGGCCGCAGCATCGACTTCGCTGGCGCACACACCGTCACAGGTCCCTGCTGGCAATACGTACCCTTCCGCGTGCGCTTCGAACAGCACTGGACACCCACCGACCTACTAACTTTTGTCCAAAACCAACACATAGCCAGCGCAGCACACGAGGGCATAAGCCTCTCCGAAATCGCAGCCCTATGCTGCCCAAGCTGGAAGCCGCAAGAAAGCATGATTCCCGGCGGAGAGGCACAGTGGTGGTTCGACACAGTCGTGCACCAAGACGTCTCGCACGTCTCGGGAGCAACGTCTTCTTCGACGGAAAAGGATTTGCCGAGTAGCTACGAGACGCTCTATGTGCATGAAGAGCCGCTGCGGGAGTGGAAGGTGCAGGCGTTTATACACGAGGGTGGCGCAAGGATGACGTTGGAGATTGTGACGTTTGAGAGTTGGGCCGGTTATGCGGCCGGGTTGCTGGATGAGCTTGTTGATGCTACCAAGGTTGTTGTTTCGGGTGACAGTGTTGAGCTGTTCTAAACTGCTTCTTTTGCTTTTCTTGTCTTTGTGATTGTCGTTTTCTTTCGCGTCGCATGTATAGATTGAGCATCTCATTAAATTGATACATCTTTCATAGCCATGAAGTGGGCAAATTCCTCGAGTTGTTGAATGATAATTGTACTATAAAGCGCTGGATATTTAAAAGACGACTTATACAAATCCAACATGCTAAAAACTGCCAAAAAGACCCAACAGCCATGAAGCACCAAATAATCATACATCACTTTCATTCTCGATTCGCTTTCCACTTTAACAACCAAATTTAAAAGAAAAAAATCATTCCGCTGGGGGGGTATATGCAGCTTCTGTCAAAGGGTCCCTGTCCGCCTAATTGCCATGTCTGGGAAGTCCCAAAACGCCAGTGAAAAAGAAGCAAAGCGCTTCGACACACCACGCAACCATTCCATCCCTTATTTCTTCGTAATATCGGTATTCATCATGTATGCACGCTCTCCATATCTCGGTAGGTTTTCATCCTCTCATGCCCCGTTCAAGTCTGCCAGGCCGGGTGCCTGACCCAGACCAAATGCTCGTTGTAAGCTGCGGCGAAATCCTTTGCCAGTTCGAGATTCATCTTGGTTCTCGCGAGAACGACGACCGAAGCTCAACCTTCGGTTAGCGTTGCCGTTTTCGGCATTGGAGGGAGTAGCAGGCTTCTTTTGCTTCTTCTTGACGGCAGCTTCTTGGCTAGGGGTTGGTCGAGGCGGCCATTCCCCGTCGCGTTTCCAGCCAGAAACGCAGGATCGCAGCATATCTGCAAGATTGATCGGGCATGAGGGTTGCAAATTATGCAAGATAACTTTATCATAGAGACTAAGATATACAGATGGAGTGATCGATGCTCGAAGAGGATTATTAGGCGGGAGAAGTGGTTGTGCCAGAGGCAGTAGTGTCCGAACTGGATACATGCGCGTCCTCTCCGGCGCTGGTGAAGCATCACCGTGTGAGCTCAACCGTTTTAAATCTTTTTCATCTTTGGCCAGAGATGAGGTATCGGAGGCAGTGGCCGATAGATCCACGGCGAGTGAAGGTGCCGGGTTTGGCGGAGAAGAAGACAGGGAGCGCCGGAAGAAGGACTTGCGAGGAGACTTTGGAGAGGTCTGTGGCACAGACACAGGTTTGGAACGAACTCGAACGGTTCGTGCTCCAGTCCAAGCATTGCGTCGCGCCTCGAAACAAGCCAGCCCTGCGTTCCAAGTCATTTCGTTGCGGAGATCTCGCCGACGTCGAGCTCGTTTGGCCAAACTGGCCAACTCCAAGGCAGAGCCTACATTATCTGGGCTATCAAATCGGAAGGGAGAGGACGTGTCATGGTCTTCTTCCTCCTCTTCGTCAGACAGGTCTGAAGTCCACTCAGCTCGAGGGCGATAATGCATATTGTCTTCGGACACAATGCTATAGATGGAGTCGGCATCGTCGTCATCTCCCTTCTCGTTGTCTGAAGCGTCGGCCTCGGAGTCTGACGGTTCGTCGGCCCGGTACCCTTGGTCCTCGCGAACTTCATCTTGCACCTCAGCGTCGGGAGGGGTAACAATTTGGGAGGTCAAAGACTGTTCTGATGCGCCCTGGCCCGGTGCGGGAGGAGGGGGCCACGGAAATTCCCAATCTTGACGGACTTTTGCAGCCAAGTACCGGCGAACAGCCTCCTTTTGCTTGGCCTTGTCTCTGCTGAGAAGGTCAGCGTACTCCTCGCCGACCCAGTCTGGTGTAGCGGTTGGCGATTTGGAGGACAACTGGGGGTGATGATGGCGCAATCTTGCAAGGGGTGATCGAGACCCCTTGTAAAAATCGGAAAAGATCATCTCGGACGAAGGTGCGGCGTCGCTGAGCAATGGCTGTCCCTGTACGGTGGTATGGGTGGTATTGTCGACAGCCTCGTCACTGCCGACACCGACGTGTAGCCTGTCGCCGTCGGATCCTATTTCATGCAAACAAAGTGTCAGTGAGGCCTGTGAGAAGTGAAGCTGGCTTGAAAAAAGAATGGCGGCTGGGTTGGAATATAACTGTGTCGCCACGAAAGCAGCCGAGCGCAATTACACCCCAATGACACAAGAGGCGGGGACAGGGTGCAGGGTTACGAACGTGAGGCACTGGCCAGTGGTAGCTGTGACGAAATGTTTGCGACGAGCGAGATGCAATTGTCGACTCCGTTGTTCGCCGTTCGCCCCAAGTTGCCACTGGCAGGGCAGGCCGACAGAGGGCTCGCTTCTTGTCGACTGGCCGACGCCGGCAATGGGATGAGTCGCGGAAACGAGCGAGTCCTGAGCTAGTGGCGTTGAGTGGACGGGGGAGGGAAGAGGGGAGCGCCTGAGAGACGGAGGTGGCAAAGGCTGCATCCAGTGTGCAAGAACTCTGGGGTTGATGCGCACGCGAGAGGATGTTGATGAGCTGGCAGAGGACGAAAGGAAAAGGCACAGCAATGTAGGATGAGAATGATGCAAGGGGATAAAGATCTCAAAAAAGAGAGGGCGCAAACTAGCAGCAGAAAGAGGAGTGCGTTGAAAGGCTAACCCAGCGATGTAAGAGAGCGTCAATCGGGGCGTCAAAGTGGTGACAAAAAGCGGAGGCGGACACCGAAACGCTGATGGCCGGTCACAAGGCTGATGCGCAAAGTCTGGGCGCTTCTTCACGCACTGCGTGCAAACTGGCAAGCTAGACGCCACATTCAAACAAGGTTATTTGGGGCCTGCGGGGTCGTGGTTCGTTCGATGGTATATGGCGGAAGGGCAAGGAGGTAGGGAAGATGCAGGCGGCGTATAAGAGGCAATGCATAGATAATGGGGAAAAGGAAGTAATGGGAAGTTGTTTGATGGAAAGGACAGGAAATGGCCCAAGAACGGCAAGGTTTTGTCAGGGTCGGTCAAGAGCGGCAGTCATTTGTGGTGGTGGTGGTGGTGGTGGTGCTGGTGTCTTTCAGTACTATACTCTGTCTGTATTGGTAGGTAGGCAGGTAGGTACTAGGTAGGTATGGCGTGTTGGTGTTCAATTTGGGTCGTGTGTGTGTGCCTGTGTGCCTCGCCAAATGCGTAAATCGGTCTAGTGCCTGCTGTCTAGCTCCGGTAGTAGAGGCAGACGAAGTGCGGGCCCCCAGGTGCGCTAATTGGTGAGTGAGACACGACGAAGACGAGTGGCAGCGGCATTCCGAACCCTGGTGGACGGGCGCTCCCCGCATCCGCTCCAAGACGGCTCACAGTGGCAGCTCAGTCCCCTGCGGCCAGTAGACAGTACTCCAGGTAATAACGGAGTAATGACGAAAAACTGGACGTGAGAGGTATTGCAACACTGACTCGCCGGGTAGCGAGACGACTATACGAGTACACAGCCATCTCGGGTGCTGCATTCGTAAAGACTCTGTCGTTCCCCAGAAAACTCAGCAGCCGGGGGGATGTAGCACCACCGGCACAATAGATTGCTAGATGCACAGCTTGATGGGCCATGGCGGGTGGCGTTCCTTCGCGGAGCAGACGTGGAAGGAACCACTGGCCGGTCGATCTTGGCCGGGATCAGCCATCGGCCCTGCCTGTCTGGTGCTCTCCATCCTCGTGCGGGGAAGGAGCGACCCATCTACCAGCTGGCGGCGCAATTCAAGACCCGACACTTCCAGGTTTGTACCTGCTGCGCTGCAGTGCCCACGTAAGGTAGCTGCTTGGCAGTACTCGTACACTGCCTCCAACAAACGACGACACTGGCCGCCATTCTTGACCACAACCTGAAGCAAAACGCCCACCACACAGGCCTTATACCAACGAAGCCCTCCAAAGGAGAATCCTTGACAGAAACAAATCGAGCAGCCTGAATCTCCTGCCAACAAACATAAAGAAATTCATCAAACCGTTCGCTTACCTTTGTCTTTGTTGTCGCTAGTCAACGCCTCGACGCCATTCGAACGCCCACCGACGCCGCCTGCGTCGTCCTTGGCTCCATTGACAGCCATCTGAGACACACGGTTCTGTTGTGCACCGTGTCTTTTTTGCTTCTGAGGCTGCCCGCCGTTGAAACGGTGCGACAAGAAACCTAGACGGTCAATATGGACTAGCCACAGACTCCAATTTTCTTCTTCGATTTGTCCTTCACTGGAAGCTGTCGTTTTTCTCCAGTCGTATCTCGTTGTCGACGACGGCCGCACCTGCACTCCGAAGCCGTGGTGGAGGCACGTCGACGCTAATGACAAAGCCAAGTTCAAGGGTCCTCGCTATGGACAACTAGAACCCAAGCCAAAGGCGTGGCGGCGGTAGCGTGACCACGAACAGGTAAAGGTCGTGTAGCAGCCGTGACTGCTACTGCAACTGTAAACACAGCCGTCCGGCCAGCGCAGTCGCCCCAGTCACACCTAATTCCGTCTGGCGCCCGCGCAACAACCGCCTCGGAGCTCAGAAAAATGGGGTCTTGACGACACACCAAAAGCAAATCCAACAAAAAAAAAAGAGCAAAGCAGGCTTCAGCGTTACCTTGCAGTCTTCAAAATAGCGAGGCGCTCCCCTCTCGATACCGGATGAATTAGAGGAATTCGCGTAGAACAGAGGCGGACACAGCTATAGCCGCTTTGGTCATCAGGTACTGGCAGCTTGCGAGCCTTCTGTCGCGACAAGGAGAGAAAGGTGAATGCGTGCTGGAGGCAAAAATTCAAGCTTCAGACGTGCAGGCTCCATTGTCGGCATCGTCTGGACATGGCCCTTTGGGTGGACCAGCTACTGTACGCTACACCAGCCGCTGTCCCCTCTTTTACTCGCTGCGGCGCCAGTTTGGGCAGCATTGTTGGCGCTGCTTTGCAGCGCTGGTGGGGGTGGATGAGCATCTAGACAGCAGAGGCTCATAACTCGTAAGCCTCCAGGAACGCCGAGTGGAGAGTGATGCAAGCAGGCCATTGTCAGCGACGACTGTACCAGATGGTACATTTCCCATGAAATAGATGCGACATGCCACCTCCCGTAGTAAATATTGCGTTCCACGTCAGACGCTATCAAACATCTGCGTGAAACCACCTTGTTGGCCGAATTATATGATGCGTAGCTACTACCAAAAGGCTGGTATTCACCGTGACCATAATCATCACCCATCTGTACACATTCCTCATGCCTAGGGCCTACATATGTAGTCACATCAGCCATCCTATACACACGATTAGCATATTCTGGCACACGTAACATATCAGAGGGTAAGCAATGTCAATACAAGCTGTAAAAATTAAAAACCTTTTTATTTCCCAAGGTCCTAGTACCAAGGCGGTTTCTGCACTCTACCACGGTATAGAAAACCACCAATTCAAAGCAAAAATGTTTCTATAATAAATGGTCTTTTTCAAAAAGAGAAAAAGAAAACCACCCTAATTATCCATCCATTCATCCATCTTCCTTTCATAGTACCTTTCTCCTTTCCTTCCCTGCCTTTGGGGCAAACTCATTACTGCGTCTAAATGCATGGCAACAACACCTAAAAAAAACAGACAAGACCAAATCCGAAATCAAACTAACTAACAAAATAAGAATACAAGAAAATTAAAAATAAATACTATAATAATACAAAATCTGCTTTGGTCAGTCCACCGCCAACTTCAACTTTTTTTTTTCTGTTTGATTTACCCGTGCGTCTGCTGAGGAAGCATCAACTCTGCAGGGCTACATGATGACCGTTGCTGCTGCTGCTGCTGCTGTGCTCCTCCGCCGCCTCCTGCTTTGCTGCGCTTTGGTAGAGGCGTAGAGGACTCTGCGTCTGGAGCTCTTCTGCGCTTTGGAACCGCGTTGGGCCCAACATGCTGCGGGGAGAGCCTGTATGTAGGTTGCTGCTGCTGTTGCGGTTGCTGCGGTGCCGTGTTGTATGCCTGGTGAAGCGGGCTTGGGCTAGGGTTGTAAGTATAGACGTGGCCGGTGGGAACGATGGGGGATCCAGCGGGGATATACTGTCCCTGGTGCGTGTACTGTTGCTGATAGTGATGTGGTGACGGCATATGTGTGTATGCCCCTTGCTGAGTTGAGGCGTATTGCTGCGTCGTATATGCCTGAGGCGACGGCGAGGTTTGAGCTTGTTGATGTTGAGGATGTTGAGGATGTTGAGGATGTTGATGTGCAGGACTTTGGGCTGATACTGCTGTTGTTGTTGCAGGAGTGGTAGTGGTGGTGGTGGCTGGAGGTGGTGTTTCGCCGTGTACTTCGTCCATTGTGCGGTATTGGTTGTCACTACACTGCCATGTGATGGAGACCTCGCCATTGTAGGTAATTTCGCGGTATGCGCCGGTGAGAATGTACAGCTTGTCCTTTTTCTTGCCGGTTTTGACATGACTGATGCCCTGGTTTGGTGCAGTAGCAGTAGCAGTAGCAGTAGTAGTGTTGGTGGTGGAGGTTGGCACGTTTGCGCTTGTTGGTGCTGGAGAAGAGGAAGACACAGCCGGCCTGGCTTGAGGAACCGGTGACCAGGCCTTTTTGCTGTTGTTCTGGCTTGTTGCAGTCTGTGCATATCCGGAATTCATTGGGGCCGTAGTCAAGGGCATAGGTGGTGCTGTGGCAATGTACATGGCTGGCACAGGTCCCTCGCCTGTAAACATGGGCATAGACGTGCGACTATTTGCATTATGGTGCGAATAAGTTCCCCCTTGCTGCTGTTGATGCTGCGAATCCTGTGTACTTCCAGGCAACGGCAGAAACAAGCCAGGATAATACTGCCCAAACAACCTGCCAACATCCTTGGCACACGAGATCGCCGCCAGAGTAGGCGGGTTGTTCGACTGAAAGTAGTCTGTAACCGTCTTTTGTACCACGCCCTGCTTCCGAATCTTCTTATCCGGCTTAAACCCAAACATGGTGCCTTGCGTCTTGAGCTCATGGTTGATCTGCCGAATAAGCGCCGTCAGACACCAGCCCGCGCCCTTGACAAAGGCAAGCTTCATTGCGTCGGCGATGGCTTCGCGGGGCGCGAGGCTTGTTCGTATTCCGTTTGCGTCGGCGGGCTGGGGCTGCTGCGAGTGGGAGGCGCTGTTGGGGCCAAAGGTTGGGGGCTTGTATTCGTAGATTTTGGGGCCTTTGGGCGCGTTGATGAGCGGTGAGGGCGTGCTGTTGCTGGTGTTTACGGCGTGCCAGCCTGGCCAGACGGTTCTGTACTCGGTGCGGGCTGGTGGGTTGTTGGCTTGTTGTTGGTGGTGGTTTTGTGGTGGTGGTGGTGCGCTGGCGGGTTGTTGCGTCACGGAGAAGATGGGCTTTGTTGGAAAGGGTCCTGCGCTTGTAGGGACGGCTGGGCTTGAGGTGGGAACTTCCGCAAAGGAAGCTTGTGTCGCTGCTGCTGCTGATGCTGTTGGCGCAGATCCGGGGGTGGCATTTTCTTTGTTGGGCTCCGAGACGGCAAAGTTTTCCATGGTAGTTTGTGCCGTGCATTGCCTTCCTTGACCTTGTGCTTGTCCTTGAAATGATTGCGAGAAGACAGTAGAGACTTGATTGGCCTCGGGGTCTGCGTGGAAAAATTGTGCCGACCAGCTCATGTCGCAAGGCATATCGCCTTGGTCGAGCAGGGCAATGTTGCCGTCGGAGCCAATCAAGTCTGTGAAGCTCATGGCCCTGTCGCTGATGTCTTGAAACGAGGTGGTAGAGTTGCCGTTGTCGCCGGGCGTAGAGAGCATAGAAGGGCCAATGCTAAGCTCAGAGTCTAGATCAACTCCGGAGAAGAGAGAGTTGTTGTCTTCGTCCATTGCAAGGATGGGCTTGTGGAAAAGGTTTGAGGTTTGTGGATTGGCTTCGTTTCTCTCACTGCTCCCAGCCTTGGAATCAAGCACAGTCGTGAATCTAGTGAGATCTTTGGGTCAACTGACGATGCCAATTCCCTTTTCCAGTTGTAAATTGTCTCTCGAACAATGGTAAAAGTTTGTTCAATTCGCAAGAAGAAGAAGAAAAGCGTCAAGTCTTTGGGTATATAACAGGTTCGAAAATCGGACAGTCGAAGGGGAAATGAGTGAGACAAAGAAAAACCAACAATCTCGCAAGTATATCAGGCCGCCGGGTGGCTGGGGAAGGAAGGGAAAGATATCAGTAACAATTCAGACAAAACTCATCAGCATGAAAACATGAACAAACGAAGAAAAGACAAATACAGGGCAAGGATGCAGCTGTAAAGTGCCAGTGTCGTCACTAAGAGCAAAAAAGAAGGCCAAAGTCAAAACAGCCTGAAGTCCATCTGAGGGCCCCCGACTCCCCGTTTCGGTAGGTAAGGTAGGTAAGGTAGGTACTCACACCGGGAGAGTCCCCTACTACTAAGGTACTTAGACTGGGGCCGTTGAAAGCTAGTCGAGTAGCCGGAGTCACCGACCCTTGACACAGCGGGCGCAACGGTCGACGGGCGCCTGTGGAGGGGGTGGTTTTTCCTCGTACCTCTTCGTGCTAATTACTGTACTAATTCTTACTAGTGTTAGGGGAGACTAGAGGCTAATAATAACCCGTGCTAGTCTCGATCCCACTAGTGCGGCGGGCAGCGCGTTGCGCCGAGGGATGTTTAGTGCAGAGTTCTGAATGTATGCATGTATGACTGTGTGCTTGCTTTATCGGCGCTCCGTTTCATAGCCTTTGCTTGAGAGACGAATTGTGAGGAAATAAAAGAGAGAGGGAGGGAGAGAGAGATAGAACAGGAGTACTGTAGAGAAGGAAAAAAATTCCAAAGCGTGTGTCGGTGGTATGTATAGCGAGGGCCTCTCTCTCTCTCTGCTTCCCCCTCTGTAGTAGGCTTTTCCCACTCCAAGTCCAGCCGCCTGCAGCATCTAAATCTCAACCAAACTTTTCTCTTTTCTCCATCTGGGCTGTATTCTCCACTGCACCCACAAGCCCTCCCCAGCCCTGTTTCTGGCCACTGGCATGTCAGTTCCCGTACAAGGAACCCCTGTCAGCGTCTCAACTCTGTGTAACCACCACTCTTGCTACCGGGCTTTTGATATACAGCGTTCGACTGTTGATACGGTGAGCTCTCTGTTGTACGGATACACCGTTTGCCCTCCCAGCCAAACGTGACCATGGAGCCCTGCGGCCCGAAGTGAGAAAAGGACGTTGTAGAATCCGAAAGTCTACGGGTGGGATCCTGGGTAGGTATGCTGTTTCGTTTCACATTGTTTTCTGAACTGCGTCCTGAAGATGTGCCAATTTTTCCCTCTTTTTGCCAACCTTTTTCTTTGAGCCGTCGCCTTGGTGTAAAATATAGATTGAATCGTAGATACCTACTACTCTCTCGAGGTAATCACTCATCGCCACAGCGCTTTGCAGTGCGGGAATGTACATTGCCGCCCGGCCGCTCAATCTCCTAATCTCCGATCCGACTAATTTATCGTACCCAGGTATGTATGACAGTCCAGACTCCAGAGGTCGCTGTAGTATTAATATGTGACAGCCTGGGTACATGAAGAATACCCACGTACTCGGGGTCATGCAAACAAAATCTGCGCACGGATCTTGACGCTCTTTTCTGTCATTTCCCGTCTGTCCGTATGTACATGTCAAAGCTTTGAAATTGCGTCGTGGCAAGTCTACATACATTGGCTCGCCTCCCAAGCCTTCTATCCTCAATTTATCCCAACATACATACGCCATAACTCCCATGGTTGTAACATACATTCTGCTCCTCCCTCCGGTGTTGATACCAAGTAAGCCTCCATTTCCCCGTTTCGCCATTGTACCTAATTCTGCCTGCATGAATCCCAATCCGGTCAACCAGCAAACGCCCTCTTACGCCACCTCCTCCACCACCTTGGGGCGCGGCCGCTCACCGTTGGTAAACACGTCACCAACAGGGCCAGCAATAATCTCCTCCGGCACGGCAACTTTGCTGCCGCTCTTGGTGCTGATCCAGCGGATATATGTCATGTTGGGCTTTTCATCTGCTTCTGGCGAGTCTCGCATGGCCGCTGCTTTTTTGTTTACTTTGGGCGCTTGCTTCTTCAGCAGCTTGTTGATCGTTTCCATCTGCACGCAAAATGTTTAGCCATGGTGTACATGCATTTGAGGTAAATATAAGCGTGTAGGTACTTACCTTGACTTCTTCATTGCGCTTCTCGCTGAGGTTTCGACGCCGCCGGGCCATTTCCTGGCGTCGCATCGACAGCTCCTCTGCCGTAAATACCTTTTTGGCTTGGACCTCTGTAGGACGTAGTTAGTAAATACTTTGGACTTTTGGGGGGGGGGGGGGGGGGGGGGAGTTAAAAAATCAAAAAAAAACACAAAAAACAATAAAAAAAAATTTGGCGCAACAAAAAACCA
>JAMAJY010000063.1:0-21312 GCA_023628775.1 Lecanicillium sp. S3808
CGAAACGCTTCTCAAGACGCAAGATCCCCCGCAACCAAGCGGCTCGTCGCAAAATGTCAACCCATCCACCGCACCTATTACCTTTTTTTCTTCTTTCGTTCTTTGTTCTGTTGCATTTTTACATTGCGGGATCTATTTAAAGAGTGGGCTATTTGCCCAAAAGTATATGATGGCATTGTTTTGATTTTCACTGGCAGGCTTGGGAATAAACGGACCTTGAGCATTTTCAGGAACTAGGCGTATACACGGTTTTGAGGGATTTTTCTTAGACGTTATATACGAAATGGAAAGAAACAAAAGGAGCGTTTGGCGCTCGGATTTGGATATCCAATACCAATATCAGAATTATACTCTGTGATAAGATGAAATTGTAAAACAAGTATGAATGAAATATTGGCTGTGTAGTCTATAAAATAGGTGCCTCTCTATAAGAAGAAAAAACCCATGACGTAAAGGGATATCCTGAAAGACGAAACTTGATATGCAAAACAGTAGCTTTCCCCTCCTATATGAACAACGAAAAAAATTTCATGAAGGGTTTATATATACGTGTATCCCTCCCCAACAAATGCATCATCCACGACACGAGCAACTCGACTTACGCTCTTCCGAACCGCCACACCTTCTTCCAAAACCCAACCTTTTTCTCCTCATAGTTTTCTTCTTGCACGTTGTGCTGTCCCACAATCGTCAAAAACACCTGGTCCAGCCCCGTCGGACTAACACTGTAGTGACTTATGCCCAGCTCGTGCTTATGTTCTTCCAGTAGCACGACTAGTTGTCCGATTGCCGACTCCCGCGACGACGACGATGATGGCTGGATATCTTCGGTCTGCGTTTGCGGTTGCAACTTCTTGCTAAAGTTTTTGTTCCCATTGGTATTGTTGGCCTTCATTGCCATGGGGAGCGCAAGAATGTCGCTTGCGCGCACAGAGAAGCGCATTTGTCCGTGGTACGTATTTGCTTCGACGGATGCAGACGGTAGGCGGTGCTGAATCCACGCCAGCACGCGCTGCATTTCTTCATCCGAGGTACGCGGCGCCGTGGCAGATACCAAGTGGACGTGGAGCGCGTCGCCGAAGCGGTGGCGCAGGTTATCAGGCGTACCGAGGGCGAGCATGCGGCGAGCCATGATGCCTGCTCGGCCGGCTAGCGCGTCTGCTTCTTCCATCGAATGTGTGGTTAAAAGGATCGAGCGACCCGGTACTGTGGCGGCGAGCGTCTTCCACATGATGCGCTTCGAGGCAGCGTCGAGACCCGATGACGGCTCATCAAGGAGCACAACGGCTGGGTTACCCATCAGGGCGATGCCGAGACTGAGCTTGCGCTTACTTCCGCCAGAAAGGGCGTGGGCCATGCGCGATTCAAAGGCTTCGAGGCCGACGGCGCTCAAGATGGAAGAAACGTTGTGCTGTATGTCGGGGATTCCGCGAACGCGGGCGTAAAATTCGAGGTGCTCGCGGACAGTCATGGAGTCTACAGCGTCAATTTGCGGACAGACACCAAGATTGGTGCGCGCAAGGGCTAGGTTCTTGCTGACGGACACGTCTTGGACAAAAACGTCGCCGCCATTGTAGCTTGGCTTTATGTCGCCGCGAATGAGCGATATGGTTGTCGATTTACCTGCGCCGTTGGGACCGAGTAGTGCAAAGACTTCGCCGCGCTTGATGCCAAAGGTGGCATTGTCGACGGCGGTATTCTTGCCAAAAGACTTGGTCAGGTGCATTACCTTGAGACCGTTTTCATCGGTGCCGGAACTGGTGACACGCTCCAGTTCGTTGGTGACTTCCTCGTCAGCGGATTCATCTGTAGCAGGAGCCTTGTGGCGACTGAATAGACTGCGGAGAGAGGAGAACGGTGAGCCGCTGTCAATCCAGATAAGGACAAGAAAGAGGATGATGGATTGGACAATCAGATAGAGGATAGGTCCTCCGTACTGAAGAAGGCCACCAGGATCCGTAGAAAGCTCATTTCCGTCGCACGAGGTCGAGAAGAGGTTGGTTGACAGGAACATGGCACGCATAGCGGAGCCAATTGGCGACACAATCGAAATGATGAAATGTGTCATTCGCAGTGTGCTGTCAATCTTGCTGACTTGGACGTAAGTGAGGACGCAGACGTAAGCAATGAGGTATCCCAGCATAAAAACGGCCTGAATGACGGCGGCCCATGCAAAGGTGCCGAGCTGCGACTTTGTAAAGAGCGAGATGACGTAGGAGAAGAGAATCGAGCACAGCCCGTATAAGAAGAAGACAACAAAGACGTATTCAATGTGGTACCAAATGTCAGATATGCCAGCCCACAGCGCTGTCACCACGGCAGCGCTGAGAAGCACAATGATAAAGTCAAAAGTGAGATATGCCATCCACAGTGGAAAAGGTCGCACGCCGTTGGAGTACTCCAGAGCTCGCACGAAGCGTCTACGCTCACTGCTCGGATACAGGGCGAAAAAGGCTGGATATACAGCAAGAGCAATGCCCATGTAGATGACCAAGTTTAGCGCGTCGCCAATTCCGGGTGTAAATGGTCTGTCAAAAGGCGACCATGTCGTGGCAATAGTGGTATTTGTGTTGATGACGTTGAGCAGCTGCTGTGACAGGATGGAGCTGGTGATGAACAAGTTGGCAACCCACGCAAAGGTAGGCGGAGTGGTATCATCTCCTAGCCAGAGACCGGTAGTGACATTCTTGCGGTGCTGCTCAATGAACTGTGTGAATTCGTCATAAGTTTCAACAAGCTCCAGGCTGCTAATGACTGATGAACCAACAGAGGAGCCACTGTCGGAACCCTGGAAGATGGGTTGGAGCAGGGGCAGCAAGCTCTGGGGCTGAATTGCAGAGCGAGGGCCGGCAAGGAAGGTAACGCGATCATCGGAACTAATCTGACTGAATGCATCCTCTGTGCCGTAGTTGGATACAGTTTCAGAGGGCGAGCAGCCATTAATTGTCTTGCCTTTAACATAGAGCGTAGTCAAACCGGCTGCAAGAATGGGAATGAGAAAAGCAACGGCGTAGACGACCCATGTGCGCTTCAGGATCGTCAGGCGTTTAGTAAAAAGAATCCAAGCCTGGCGCATATATCCAACACGCTTACCATCCATGAGCTGGAGGCTGGGTTTTGCGCTTGCAGATAAGTCATTGTTGCTAGACTTTTCCGGCAGAGGCGATGATTTCTCGCCGGTAAAAGCCTCTTCATCGCGAATTTCCTCTGCCAACTCCAAAAAGACGTCTTCGATTGTCGGCCCGGAGAAACGATAGTTGGTGATTCCCAAGCTTTCGAGTTCCTTGATAATGGCTGCGGCGTGGGCCGAAGTCGGCGCCGAATATGACGTGAGATCAAATGCATCCTCCTTCTTTACCTCTGTGAAATCTGGCATCTGTGTGATTTCTGGTGTCTTGTGGACATGCACACGGTAGCCTGCGCCAATATTGTCCTTGAGCGCGACAGACGAGCCCTGAGCACGCAGAGTTCCCTTGGACAAGATGGCAATGTGATCGGCAAGCAAATCGGCCTCGTCGAGGAAATGAGTAGTCAAGATCAAAGTGCGCTTGCCTCGTTCGGCGAGAAGGATATCCCAAATCTTGCGGCGCGACAGAGGGTCAAGACCACTGCTTACTTCATCAACACAGCAGACAGCGCTGCCGCCAGTCAACATCATTCCAAGCTGCAGCTTACGCTTTTGGCCACCGGAAAGGGTTTTAGCGAGAGACTTGCGCTTTGGCCATAGGTCAATGGCACGAATGAGGTCCTGAATTTCTTTTCTTGAAGCAGTAGCACCAGGTGACTTGAGGCGGTTAAAGATGCGCAAGTGCTCTTCAACATTCAAATCGTCCCAAAGGACGTTCTTCTGCGGAGCGATACCAAGACCACCAGTTCCGTCGATGCTGATGGAGCCACTGGTCAACTTGTTGAGACCAGCAATCGCGTCGAGCGTAGTGCTCTTGCCACTACCGTTGGCACCAAGCAGACAGACAATCTGACCACGGCCAGCACTGAGGGTGAGTTCTTTTACAGCGAAAACGGGCTCGGCCGGCTTAGACCCGAGAGAAAAGACTTGAGACAAGAAGCTCGGCTTATAGGTTTTGGTAAAGCCCTGCAGCTCGACAGCATTATCGTGCAAACTGTCGTTTCCAGGATGCGAAATCAAGCTCCGACCCTTTGTCGAAGTACCGTAAAAGCGTCGCTCGATCGCGGCACCAATGAGCGGATATACAAAGATGTGGATGATGAGCATGACCCAGAAGAAAATGCCAGGAAGCTGAAACAGAGCCCCCGGAGCGTTCTCTGTAAGACTCGCAGGTCGATCTTGCTTCTCAAAGTATGCCATGTGAATGATGAAGAATACATAGGTACACGGCGCAAATATCACAGACAAGATGGCGACGACACCTGTGCCCGGGTCCGTAAGAGCCTGGGCGAGAATCCCGAGCAGCAAAATCGACAAGGTAGAGGTGATGCCGCTTAGCTGGGCCTTTTTGAAGAATGAAGCAATCATGATGGACATGGAAGCCAGGGCGAGACCACCGAGGAGGTGGAAGATGACTACCAAGCCGGCATTGGTATTGGCAAAGACGCCGTAGCGGACAATGAGCGAGGCAATGACCCAAGCAGGCGCATATATGATGGTGAATGAGAAGTGATGGGCAATGACTCTAGCGGCGAGAGCCAACCACGGCCTGCGGACGGGCATCATGGCGTCGATGAGCTGGGACATGCCCGTCTCACGCTCGGTGGCGACGAATCCAGTAAGGTGGTACGATATCCAGATGATGGTGGCAATGAATGCGACGCCCATGAAATCGATGATGGCCTGGTGGTAGATTTCGCGAATCTTTTCGTCACGCTCTTCTGGAGTTGAGCTAGTAAAGGGCTTTTCACGGACGTCGGCGAGGGGATCCGGTCCGAGATCCGGGTGCTCGAGACGAACAATGGCAGAGTCGACGGCGCGCTGTATGGGCAGCAGGTATACTTCTTCGGGATTGTCGGTCTCGTCAATGTTGATCTTGAAGGGGGCATTAGCAAACTCAGCATCCGTTCGGATCGTGTAGTTCCAAATGCCGCCGTCGCCTTGGTCGGGCGAGGAGCGCATGACGATGGCATTGAAGCACGTCGTGACGCCTCGCAGGGTACTGCGGCACTCGGTGACGAGATCTTCTTCCGAGTCGACACGGACGACGTTGATGTAGTCGCTCGCATCCTCAACGGCAGACGCCACATCGTCGAGGACCGTTTCGATTGCGCCTCCGGTGAAGCCGCCGTTGACAAGCAGCACCTTGTCGCGGCCGCTGCCCTGTGCGGCATTGAAAGCCTCTGCGAGCGTCTTTACGGGGCGCGCGTCGCCAATTCCAAAGACGGCAGGCGGGACAAAGAGATTCTTTGCGAAGCTGAAAAAGGCCGAGAGGATAATGGGGACCAGAAAGGCCATGATGACGGCGGTTGTGAGGTGGCGCATCAGCTGGTGGCGGAAGTTTTTGGACATGAGAGTCCATATTTGCTTGACGAGCGCCATGGCTGCGAGAGAGGAGAGAGTCCGAAGACTCCAGCCGGAAAGGCGTTGGCGACTCTCTTTTTTCGGGTTCGACGAGGTTTCGCGAGGATCGGTGTAGGTGTGAAGTTTGGTTTGGTTTGGGTTGGGAGCTGTCTGTCGAGGGTGTGGCGGATGATGTCGTTGATTTTGGAGACGGGCAGGAGCGGGCCATTTGGCGTGATCCGGATGTCAACTGTATAACAGGCGGAGTGAAATGGATGAGACTTCCGTGTAGAGTTTTTTATGTTTTCTTATTTAAGAAAAAAAAAGAAAAGAAATTGGAGAAAAAAAAAAGGCAGCCGCCCATGAATCAATCGCGGTAAAGCAAGTTGTGCTCACAGGTCGAAAAATGCAAGCACCGCCGCAACGAAAAAAAAGGCCGTTCCTACAAAGACTTACTTCCAGGCTGGGATCGACTGTACGAGCAAGCGCGACGCCCTGCACAGCCAACAGCCAAGAATGAACTAGCCCTTTTATCCAGCGGAGTAGGTTCGTATAAATGTTATATTCGTAGATCCTGCTTTCTACTTTACACAGAGAGGAGAAAGAAGGATACCCCGAGGGAGGAGTTCTCGTTAGTACAAAAGCCCGGTGATTACGCAATGCGGCTGACGGACAGGCGTTGCATTGGCGTCTTTTACGGCTTTCCACGGGCCGCCAAGCGCTAGAACTAGGGGCGCCGGGTTCTTGGATGATCCCGAGACGAACGCTGCAGGGGTCGGGCTCGGTGGGTTCTTGTAGCGACAAGCATGCCAAGCCTGGCGGTGCAAAAGCCTTGAGTTGCTCCGGATCGCCGGATCCCGGCCGGGATTGGCGGGGATACTTCCCGTACTCGCACTGCTGTGCGTCGTATGTGTTTGAAGGCATGAATACTTAAAAGGGAGATCCAGACGATCCAGATCTGCGAGGACAATGCAGATCAAGACGACGTCTTTTATTCGCAGCAGATTAGATCAGTTAAAGACTACGAGTAGATACGGCCCGAGATGCACGGAGGAGGAGACAGCGGATACACACATCTCCATACAAGTTTTCAAAATGCGCAAAAGGATGTCTTTAGTTTTATTTTCCCCTCCGTCCCGGATATTGGCCGGATCATGCTGTTCCAAGACATCTCAGACAATTACGACAAAGAAACACAATGGTCAAGATCTACATGCCAGTATGCACGCTGGACAATGGTCACTTGACGCGTCCAACTACTAGCCCCAAAAAAAAAAAAAAGGGTATGACGTAATAATCACTCTGCCCTGCGCCTTGACCCGATATGGAAACTAACATATATAGTTATAAACTCACGACACCCAAAGTATTATATATCAACTACAACGTAACCAAAAGGGCAGTTTACAAGCACGAACAAAGAGAAAAAAAATATCAAACCAAAATCTTTGTAAATTGCAATTCTATTAGACAGAGGCTATCATTTCCATCACCACATCACAACACAATACAAACTTTCCCCTTCTTTCCCCCTTTTCCTCGCAACTCTATTTCTTTTTCTAACCCTGCACACATCTCATATAAACATTGCAAGCGTAGTTATACTTTAGCAAGAAATAGCGGCCTGAGTTTTACGGCACAAGGAGGGAGAAGCAGGTTTTAGGTCTTCCAAGTTTGCTTCGCCTGTTAGTCTATAAGCATTGGCCATGGATCGGCCACCGTGTGTAATGGTTGATGTGTGGAGTCTATTTGACCAACAAGACCAACGACAACGGCACCAAGATATTCCAAATCCTTGCCTCGGCTCAATTGAGTGACTCGCTTCGTTCTCTATATTCAAAAATATTCAGTGCCATTATGCAATCATACATTACTGTAGTTTTGGATGCTATACCCGTCCCAATCTGACCAGCGCCTACTCAACCAAAAACCCACCACCCATATCCTCCTCATCAACCTCCATATCAAACTCCTCCGTAGCATCGCTCTTTGCCTCCTCCATCTCCGCTTCCATCTCCGCCTCCTTCTCAGCCTCCACCCTCTCCTCAGCATCCACACCACTCCATATCCGCTCTCGAATCCGTAGTCCCATAAGCAGCTTCCTCCACAATTTGAGCGCAACCAGGGTGCGTCTCTCCTCTTCCATCTGCTGCTCCACGTCGCCAAAGCCCTCAATAGTCGCATGAATCGCTTCCTTGTACTCTTCTGCCACAACTATCCCCTTCAACACGGCCGTGCCCTGCCGGCCCTTGAATTCAAAGCCAGTAAGCGCTGGCGCGTAGTCTACGCCAACCGTCATTGCGGCGCGGGCAGCGTACTCGTGCATTATATGTACGCCGCCTTTGGGTATCATGCTCGGCACGTATACTTCCACGTTGCCGAATTTGTTCTTGGGCACCTTGCCATTCCGTACTGGAGGAGGCTCGTACAATTCTGTTTGGTCCTCTGTGTAAATCGGGACCCCAGCGTCTCCCGCGTCATCATCATCGTCGTCGCGATCATCAAAGCGTGATTTTGGCCGTTTCTTCCTTGGTAGCCATTTAGGGGGTATCTCCATCGGTCGCACTTCTCGACCCAACCGCATCCATTTATCCACTGATCTCGCTATGCGAACATCTTTGCGTCTGTATATCTTTTCCAATGGGCCACGGCTACCAGTGCTCACGGTCCCTGACGGTGTCGCCGTCGGCACGAGCACTTCGTGCCTTCGCAGGTGCCGTTCAAGCGCAAACACAGGATGATCCTTAAAATCCTGCACATTCCGCGGCATTGGCTCCCGAACTTCCATTCCGGCCAGCTCAATTCGTTCAATCTCATCGAGATCGGATGGCCTATGGCGCAGAAACGGCTTCATTGCCTTGCGCCACCACTGTTCTCCTCCGTCAATGATGCCGTCAACACGCATTTTGCGCGTCTTGGCTGCGTATGCTTTTGCGTAGCGGACTGTCACATCCTTGGCCGTTCCGTCTGCTTCAAAGGCAATCACATGGCTCATAACATTCTCCTTGTCGGTGATTGGCGGTTCTAGAGACTTTGGTTTCCAGAAGGTGTGCGTTACAACTGGATCCGCGGGCTGCCATTTCTGGTGCCCGACATCCAACACTTCAACCCAGTATACTGGATACGCCGATTCTTTTATACGCTTGGACCCTTCAAATGTATGCCGCACAATCGGAGGCGGTGATGCTGTAGGTTCGAACCCGTAACCAGCTGCGTTGGGGTGTCCCAGTCTCCGTCGCGCTGTAGCACCTCCAGAAACTGTACTTGTGGCATTCGCCATTTCTTTATATCGTGCCAGTTGCTCACGCACTTGTTCGTTTCGCGCAGATTTCGATGGCGTCTTGTTTTCTGATGGTTTCGGCAGCGGTGGCGCCCCGGATCCAAATGCTAGGGGCTGTAGAGAGCAGACAAGTCGCGCCCGCACGCCTACGCTTCGGAGGAGTGCGCAATATAGCTGAGCGCCGACATCTCTCGAGCCTTGCAGCTTCGTAGCCGCCTTTCGAAAATCTTGTCGGTCAAGACATGACTCCAGATCATCCGGAAGCTCGTACTGTAAAACCCGAGTTAGCAATCGTCTCCATTCGCGGGTGTTTTTGGCCATGTGAAAAGGCGTACCTGCTGCAAATGCTCCAAGTCCTCCGCCCAACGGGCCTTTTTCAGACCTCGCTCCGAAACCTCAAACGTAGTCCTCCACATATCCGCGGCTTGCTTGAGCCCCGTTTTCAGCGACTCAGCCTGTCCAAACTGCGGCAGATGCGAGCCAGGAGTCAGATAATTCGCCGTGGAATCGGAGACGTGTCCGCGCAAAGTCTCTTGCACGGACGGGTCGTTGCACCAGTGATTGCGCCGCGCCGCATGGGACAGCAGACATAGCAGATGCACCTTGTGGACTTCCACGCGTCTATCTCGTTCTTCTTTGCTAATTGGCTTGCGCCGGTCGCCGGCCTTTTTCGTCGGTGTCGTCGCAGCTCTTTGCGCAGTCAGGTTGAGCTCCATGTCCTTTTCTCGGGTCTCGTCCTTTGTCGAAGGGCTGGAGTTGAGCGCAGCGGAAAAGTCAACGTCTTCAAACGCTGCACCATCGTCATCGTCCGACTCCTCGTCAGAATCCTTTTCCAGCGTCTGCATAGTCGGCGGGGGCAGCTGGACGTCTTGAAAGTCAATGCCCTCGTCGCTGTCATCCTCCTCATCATTATCCTCTAGCACAACCACGGTCTTGTCTTTCGCCGACGCCGACCCTTGCGCCTCTTCTGCTTTCGTTTCTTTTGCCGGTCGACGCCGCTTCAGCGGCCGTTCAGACGATGCGCCATCGCGACGACCATCAGCAACGCCCGCCTCGGCAAGCATCTCACGATAGATGCTAGATCCGGATCTGGCAGCCCCGGAAGTGGGAAGCCGGCTAGTGCCTCCCAGGTCCGCGCGGCGCCTTTTCTCGACCATGATCTCTCATGTCGAGCGTCCCTTTCTTTTGTAAAGTTGCGCCGGGACAGAAGCTGTTGCAAATTTGCGGTCTGGAAGGGTGTCGGGGGAATATAAGGCGTGCCGATTCACGCTCGAGGACTTGGCTGCGTCATAGCGCGTGGGAGTAAGAGCGCGCAGTCACGTGTGGGCTTAAATGGGAAATAACTACGGCCCCAGGTGAGCCGGACCACCGAGACAATTCCGAGGTATTGAAGAAAAAAGCACGCATTGTTGTCTGCTTCAAATCAATTTTCGAATGCAATATATTTGGAAGAGGTGTCTTTGCATTAGTGAGCTACAAGCTCATAAGTATGCACGCCATTGGGTTTATTTTTCTGAAGTTTACAGCCAACTACACATGTGTGCAATGCACCAATGGCCACAGTGGCATTGACTGGGCTGCATCATGAGATCCATGGGAGGATACTTGTACAATTTCACACAATGATTCGATCACAAGACTTACACATCTGGCCATTTTGGTCATGAATTGTTGTATTTGAAGCTCCAATCACTATATAAATCATTATAGCCCATTGGTGCAAGACATTTCAAACGTCATACGTGTACTATATCAATGCGGTCAAGAAAGTCTACCGCCGACTCCAAAAACGAAGAAGAAGCACATGAGCACATGTATGTCAGAAACACGAAAAAGGATCCTAGCAAAAGTAAAAGGTCGCAGCCAACAAAGGAAAAATGGAAACAAAAGAAAAGCGCGATTACACAGTTACAGCTTATTTCGTCAGCCAGCCAAGATAGTCGGCAACAATCAGCGTCACCATGCTGTGTCCGGCACTGTCAGCGACTGGATTCACAATTTTCTGAAAAGAAGAGCAAACATGGAAAAACTTACGCATGGGGCGCAATGCGGATATAGTACGTGCCAAAGCCACGGTAGAATCTCAAAAGTCCCTCCTGCTTGGCAACCTTGGTAAAGCAGTCGGCCATGCCACGGTAAGGCAGCTTGCCATCGGAGCCCTTTTGCTGCTTCTGCAATCGGGTCTTGACAAAGTCAAAGGGCAGACTGAAGAATGAGGCAAAGAACCCAGCAATGGCGCTAGCACTGAGAGTCTGTGTTCGGGGCGAGAGGTCGGTGTTGTTTTTGAGCTGGGCCTTGGCTTCGGAGAAGAAGGCGAGCTGGCCAAAGTTGAGGGCCATGGCACGGACAACGGTGGGTGCAGCACCAGCCCAGAGGGCGGCGATTCCTTCGCCCTTTGCAATGGACGACAGGGCGTCGATGACGGACTTGTAATTCTTTCGCTCGGCGACGGGCTTGAGGCCGTCACTTTGCATGCGGATGAGGGCGAGATCGGCCGGGTTGCCAACCATGGCTGCCAGACCACCAGCGGCAAGACCGGCGCTGGCACGCTCCTTGAAGCCGACGTTTCTGTTTTGGTCCTTGGCCTTGGTGGTCAGTGTGGTCATGAATGTGTCAAAGAAGCCGAGTCGGGCAGTGGTGTAGACGGCCTGGCGGAGGAGACCAGCAGACAGACCAGTGTACAGATCGAGAACCTTGCCGCTGGCGACGATTTGTCGAGCAACTGCGAATGGACCGGGTCGCGGCCCGCCAGTTGTGCCCTCGCCTGCGAGCTGGATGCGGACCTTGACCATGTCGACGGGTTGGATGACGGTAGTGGCAACCATGCCGCTAATGCCACCGTTGATAAAGGGCAAGGCGGCTCGCATGTACGGCGTGTGGATGAAGTTGGAGACTTTGGTGGCTGTGTCACTCTTCATCACGTCGGAGCCTCTTGACCGAGCGGAATCGGCAGCTTGCCTCAGCGAATTGGGAGACATTGTGAAAAGTGAAGAGGAGACTTGTGAGCTCGAGAGGATATTCGGTGAATTGTTGGATCAAGAGAAGCGGCGCGGCCTGCTAGATGAAACGTTGTGAGTAACGGTTGTCAAACTTGACTTCTACGGCACATGGAACTCGGCATAAGGAACGGGGGATTTAGTGTATATGAATCTCTCAGCCATCGTGAGGATCCCTTCCCGGCACCGGAATCTCTGTGTGCCACGGCTATACCTGGATCAACGGTAATAAGCCGAATAAGACACACTCTGAGAGAGATAGCTGCCAGCGGCAGGGTTTCTTGGCAAGGCCGGTAACTCTCAACGGGAGCTCAACGAGCCAATGAGCCAATGACGTGAGAAAATGATGGGATGAGCCGGGGATAGCGGTTGGGGCCGGAAAATGCAGGAGGCAATGCGGCTCTGAGCAGCTTGCTAGGGCCGGGGGGGAGCTGTTTGTTGGCGAGGCCTTAATGTGGACTTTTGGCTGGGGTCCGCTTCCGGACGGGGCATGCAGCTGTAGTGGGCGGGATCGCAGCTATCAGGCGGGGCGCTGGGGCGCAAAGTGCGATGAGGAAAAGGAAAGGTGTAAGGCTTACCTCACAGAATGAGAATTGCGTCTGCAGCGGGCAGCAACCGAGCCAAGGAGAGGGAGGGAGGGGAGAGAAGCTGTATGAAAGAAGAGAATGTCAGCTTGGGCTGTTGTGGTGTCTCTTTTGGTGGTGTTTTGGTCGTCAAGACGCCGGGGTCGGCCGGCAGTGGGTGTGGGTGTGACACGGGCAGTCGGCAGGAAGGAAGACCTGCCCGGCTGGGTGGTGGTGGTGGGAAACGGTCCCGAGGCGCGAGCGACGCTGGGTGTTGGTGGTGAAGCAGCTTACCGTCGAGGGCTCTGTGGAAAAAAGCAGATGAGAGTTTTATAAACTCGGATACGGAGAGAGAGAATAGATGCAAACGATTAAACCGGTCGGGTCGGTTGGGCGTCGAAGCAACGGTCGCAGTTCTGTCTCCGTGTGTTGCGGGTGGACGAAACTCTAATTGGAAACGTCGCGCAAGCTTGGCCTATGAAATTGCGAGGCTGGTCGAAAGCGATCCAGAGGAGCAAATCACGAGAAAGAAGAACCTCAAGCGACTCCTGAAAAAGAAGAGAAACACACCACGAAAAGTAACACGACACGCGATTGAGGGGAAAGGTGGTGGTGGTGGTGGTGCTCGTGAGGAGTAACAGAGGCAGAGCGCATGGTACGATACTTATTGCATGCAAGAGGCGCGCGACACACCAAGTGACTACGGCTACGACTACACCATCTGACCGGGCATGGAGAACAGGAACCGGCGCCTCTTGCCTGGCAAAGATACCAAACAGGATGAGGGATGCCGAATACCGTCTCTTTGCCGGCCTTGTCAACCAGTGGCGACCCTCCATCATCAAACCAGCCCAGCGAGAGGGAGGGGAAACGGGGTTTCCTTGTTTGACTAGCAAGTATAGCATGTGCTTCACTAATAAATGACATGGTACAGCTACAAGCAAGTACTGCTACGGGCGGCTGGGTCACCTGGCAGCATAGCATGCGACACCAAAACAAAAGCCAATTTTGGCGCAGAGCAGAACTCGGTCGAGGGGTGGTATTGGTATTATTAGTTTGGCAGCAGCCACAGCCAGCTCCCGGATCAACGCTGACCTCTCACCTACCACCACCCAGATGACATACGCCCAACCAATCAGTACCCCAGGCTTTGAAAGTGCGGGGTTGGAACGGCTGGGCTGGACGGACTACAGGGAACTAGTAGGACGAGTACAGAGACATCACTGTACTGTATTCTGCTAATCTGCCCTGGCCGAATGCCACACCCCTCTTGGATGGTCTTGTGTGTTGTATTCAGGAACACACGCCATTTCCGGGCGTTGGACAGGCGAGCCGCGCAACGGGTGGGAGGGAAGGGCGACGCCATCGATAGATGGATCGTCCTGTCCGACCGTTGCATTGGACAAGGTTTGCATCGTCGTCCCTTGGTCTTTTGGAGGCGGCTTGAAGTGTCGCGATGCTCGGGCGGGTTTTTGCCAATGAATGAGCGGATGATATGCCGTGTCTTTGGGCGAAGATGGTGTACTTGACCGTGGAAGACTTGGGATGCCCTCTGAGGTGCCTCGCTCCGGACTTTTTTCGCCATTTATTGACCACCTACCGCCGAGTATCTGCAGCGGCGCGGTAAACAATTCTCGAAAGCTGCATGGCCATCCAAAGCTGTGTACTGTCGTTGATCCCAAGGCTGGTGACGTAGCTCGACATGTCAATCCGTAGATGCATAGGCGTAGAAGGCGACATGATACCTGATTGCGCTTGTCATACACTGGCTTTTTTCCCAGCTATAGACTCTTAAGTTCAATCGTCTTTACGTCTACTCCTTCCTTTTCCTACATCGCCCATTGCAACTTCACAACCGCCGTCCTCTCCCTGGAAAACGCTGACCGACCAGCTCCAAATCGCCAGGCTGTGATGGGTCCGGCTGGTCTCTGTCGCGTGGGAACCTGCAACGCAAAGTGCGGGGTTGGGCAGCGCTAGTGACTCGGCAGACGGGCTATGACGCCAGGGTTCAACTGACAAGCTTAGCCAGGAGGTTGTACAACTAGTCAAGTAAACACCCCAGGTATAAAAGAATAAATTATGCAAGTGACGAATAGAAAGAAAAGCCAGTGTAGGGTTAATAACAATTGAATTTGAAGTGTGGTTTGGCCAGGAAGTTGCGGCTATTGGCGCTGTATATGTAAGAATCCCTACCCAAGCAGCGTTTGGGGATCTACTTCGTAGTTATACGGTTGTAGACAAAACTGGGGTTGAAAACGAAACTAAAATATGAAAAAAAAAAAAAAAAACTAGCACAAAAATAGAACAGGGAAAAGAAGGTCTCTATAATTACCAGGTTAGGTTTGTTTTTTTTTGGCTTTAAATAATTTATCATAGTCTCTTTGGCCCTTGGCAGGCAGAGTTGAGGGCCCGCATTGGATGGGACGACTGATATAGACAGACTTAGTACACCATAACCTGCAGTACGCGAATGCCGACCGAATCAAACGCTAGGAAGCTTAAAGAATAATAATTATAATAATAATTATAAAATAAATAAGACTTATGAAAGTATAATATGGATTTTACAAATTTCTTTCCTTTTGTCTACATTTTTTAATCGACATCTTTTTCGTATAGCCGGTATGTAATCTCTTCTATAATTACATGCCCAGTTGCCGAAAACATTCTCCGACACCTAGTAATTCATCTTTTGCTCAACATCTTTGCCATGTCAGCTTTTCATTTCCGTATGATTATCGTTGTCTCCTATTTTCTTCCACTCTCTTTGTCCTCTGTCCAATGCTTCGTCCTGACTTACATCGGACTTGATCGTATTTACCACGCCATCCACTTCGGATCACCGAGCAAAACTCCACGCCGATAAAGAAAAATGGCTCGGACATCTTGAAATCAGCCATCAGCCAAATGCCCACAGCTAATCGGGACCCCGGCACTCCTCCATGGGTCCATATCAGTGGGCCTCAATTCCCGTTGACCTGTTCCGAAATACCGGCATTCTGGTTGGTCAGACGCCGTTCCGCTTGAAGAGTCCCCTTCCAACAACGGATGAACACGCCGGCATTTCAGCCTTTATCTACGGCCAAGGATGCTCACCTATACTCTTTTTAAACGGCTACTTGAGCTCGGTTAGCCTTGCGTATTGATTCCGAAACTGTTGAGATGAGGAACGTGGCATAGATGTTCGCCATCTATACTCGCCATCTATACGCCTTTCTACTGCTCGAAGTTGAAA
Source organism: Lecanicillium sp. S3808 (assembly GCA_023628775.1). Taxonomy (NCBI): domain Eukaryota; kingdom Fungi; phylum Ascomycota; class Sordariomycetes; order Hypocreales; family Cordycipitaceae; genus Lecanicillium; species Lecanicillium sp. S3808. The sequence continues at coordinate 15,545 of JAMAJY010000063.1, forward strand.
GACAACCCGGCCGGAATCTCCCGAAGAGGCCTCATCACCACCAAAAGTCGTCAGTTTCCATGTCTCATAAAATATCCAAAGCTACGTCACATAGAAACGCATTATAATACTACCTGATAATGAAAAGGCTACACCGAGTACCATAAAACACGCTTGATCTACGACGCACCTCGGCGAGAGGCGGCTATTCACGCCACAAGCCGCCGAGCCTCATTTACCATTAGCAAATCATGACATGACTCCTCTTCCATGAGGCTCTGCGCCGAGCGGTATCGGACATTTTCTTTCGTTCACATCTACGAATCATACCTTTTGGGACATATTTTCGTAAGTGAAATCTTTGATTGCTCCAGATGTCATTTATATTACCCCATGCATACTGTCAGCAGGCATCGGAGCTGTCCCTATCTAGCCACCAGCACCATCGGTAATACGACGGTAATGAATTCCGACCACGACACGTTGGGCATCGCATTTTTTTGAAGCTAAGAAAGCATTTAAGCGCTATTAGTAAGTAGACGGGAAGTTACCGAGACGGCCTCCGTCGACTAACAGAGCCTCGCCGTTGCAGTACGCCCCAGCGCGCGAAGCCAAATACAAGATTGTGCCCCCCATTTCCTTTTCATCGCCCAATTTATTAATCGGTGCTACTGATGACGGCACACTCTCGTATTCGCCGCTTCCTGTCTTGAATTTCCCCACCACCGGGGCCGACATTTCGCTCGGGAATACTAATCAGTGCTGTTAGCTCTCGAAACAAAACTCCGCTGACACGCTATTCCTCAACTTACATCCTGGCAAAATGGCATTGGCCCTGCAATTGTAAAACACCAACATGTTAGAAAAGCCCAGGATGATCCTGTAACATCACAGAAAGTACTAACCGAATCCCCCATTTCGGGAGCTGGTTCGCCAAATGCTTCATCGCATGCGTAGCAGCCGCCTTGCTCTGCCCATAGGCAAACCCAGCCGGTGCCTTTTTATTATACCCGGCCAGCGAGCTCGTCACAATAACCTGCGCCTTTTGCTCCAGCCCGCCCTGCTTATTCCCCTTATCCAACAGCCTCAAAAACGCCATGGCCGTAAACCACACCGCCGTGACATTGACCGCAAACGTATTCGTATACGCGTCAAAGTCGAGCGCCAAGTTCTTGTCCACAAACTCGTCGAGCGTCACGTCTTCGTTGTTTTGCACCCCCGGGCTGGGGCCCGTGATGCCCGAGTTGCAGACGAGCAGGTGCACGTAGCCTACCTGCTGCTCGACTTGCTGGACGGCTTGCTGCAGGTCGGGCTTGGAGGTTACGTCGCATTGCAGCGGGATGACGTTGGGGGAAATGGACGCGGCGGTTTCTTTGAGCTTTTCTAGACGGCGGCCGAGAATGTATACTTTGGAGGCGCCGTTTTCGACAAGGGCTTTGGTCATCATGAGTCCGATGCCTGTTTATTCCCCAAAGGAGAATTCGGATTGGTTAGAGCGTACTTTCTTTTCGTTAAGTTGAGTGGTATTACTACGCACCTGTTGCGCCGCCTGTGACGACGGCAACGAGACCCTCGACTCGGAAGAGAGATGCCGCTGCGAGAGCGCTGCTGTTCTGCTGCGATGACATTCTGTATGTGGCTTTTGGCAGTGGATGTGTCTCAAAGAGTATATGAAGCTTCGAAAGCTGTACAAGAGAAGAATCAATTGACAATTACAAATCTAGCTTCTCGGAGCTCTTCTTACCCCGCTGTCGTCATGGACGTGGGGCAACACAAGTCGGACCTCAGATTGACTCCGGTCGGCCTGACAAAGGCTCGTCTATAATTGGCTAGATTGCAGCCTTTCAGGTGATAAAATTGTTACACGAGACTAAATCATGGAATTATAGCTCAAGTATCAAGCTCTTTTCCATTTCGTTATGGCTAATTGCCGAGCGTGGTGTAAGTGCTCCAACTTGAGCCAACAAGCTATGGCTCATTCACATAAAGTTAACTCACAAGATTAAAGGAGCACTTAAAAGTGACCTTGTACTAGTAAATAAGTTACAGTTATTTATTTAACTGATAATAGGCATAATAAAATGGCACATTTACCTAGAATTCTCATACCAAGCTTACCGCACTGTGCAGGAGCCCCGGTACCCCACCACAATCCACAGTGTCGATTACGACTAGCTTATCGCAATCCGATAAAGAGACGCCAAAAAAATAATCTTCCGCAGCTTCCAACACACGACACAATTTCGGCCACAAACCCTCGCGCGCTACAACCATGCCGAAACGAAAGAGGGGAATTGAATCAAGCCTCCCGGCCAGGCTTGAAAAGTTCCAAGAGGAGCTGTCTCGTGCTCTCAAGGCCGCAAAGGGCTTCGAGCGACAGCGCCTGAGCAAGAGACAACACGATCGCAAACTACCGCCAGAGAAGAGAGAGCGAGTCGCGCGCGAGATTACAGTCCTCAAGGTACTTCATACCCAATTTGTATTCCTAGGTCAAGTTTTGGAGCTAATCCTCATTTCAATAGTCTCTCGACTTGCATCAGACCGCGCAGGCGCATCTCCGGTCGTCGCTTCTAAAGGTTAAATCGATTGCCGCTTCCACAGACCTGCCCGACGAGCTGCGAACCGGCGTTCCCAAACCAGATTTGTCCGAAGACGAGCGAGCGCTATTACATAATGTTACAAGTGGCTTATATAACCGTGAGGGCGTCAAGGCCGTGATCGATGCCGCGATTGCCGCTGTCTGCGAATCTCTAAACGTTCCAGTCCCTGAAAAGGGCAAGAAGCCTGGCCAGGAGAAGAAGAAGCAGGGAGAGCCGCAGACAAGTCCTCCAAATGAAGCCAAGAATGGAGCCGTCACGGCACCTGAGGAAGAGGAAGAGGTTACTGACTTTGAGGGCTTCGAGTCCGACGTCGACGAACCCGGTCCCATCGTCGGTGAGCCGGACAGCGAGGCCGAAGCCAAAGAAGAGGGCGAGTTTTCACAATATGACCATTTGCTTGGAAGTTCTTCCGAAGACGATGATGACGACGGCGACGGAAGCCTAGATCTAAGTCGCTGGGAAAAGTACAGAGGGACAGAGAAGGCGAACCTCGACGACATATCCGACTCAGGATCCAACGCAGAACCTGACATCGCATCCTTTGACGAAGACGAATCGGAAGACGAAGAAGATGAAAAGCCGTCATCACAATCACCAGAACCAAAACCAAAGAAGCAAAAGGCAAAAGTCGCAAAGCCAACCGACTCCACCTTCCTTCCCTCCCTCATGGGTGGCTACTTATCCGGCTCAGAGTCTGCGTCCGACGTCGACATTGAGCCTCCCAAGAAGCGCCGCGGCCAGCGAGCACGCCAGGCAATTTGGGAACAGAAGTTCGGCGCCAAGGCGAAGCACCTCAACGACGCAAACAAGAAGAACAAGGCGGGCCGCGATGCCGGCTGGGATATGAAGCGTGGTGCTGTGGATGGCGGTGAGGGTGGGCGACGTACGCCTTGGAAAAAGGGCAGTAACCCGTTTGCAAAGGGCGGTGGTTCCGGGAATGACGGAGCACCGAGGCAAGAGGTCAAGAGGCCGCCGCCAAAGAGAGATGATGAGGGAACGCTGCATCCGAGCTGGGAAGCGAGGAAAAAGGCCAAGGACTCGCAAAAGGCTGTTGCGTTTTCGGGTCAAAAGGTTGTGTTTGATTAAGCTGCGAATGCATTTTCATTGGCGTTTGGGGCGGAGCATAGCTACACTGTTGAAATACATTATTTTTTGAAAGGCCGAGCTGGATGATGCAAGCGGAGTGACTTAGTGTGAAATATGTAACAGCAGGGACATGTACAAGGCGGAGCTTATGCTTGAGCTATGAAACGCGGTTGGTCACCAAAAGCCGTCTAAGAACAGGTCTTGCCACTGCGTCACTAAATATGACAAGCCTCCGGATAAGACCATAGAGGTTTACCTACGCACACGGTTTTAGCAAAGCCATTCACATGGCTTATAAAATTCAAGTTTTCTTGGAAGTCTTGGGCTCTAAACTTGGGCCGTGGATTGAATTTCTGCTTATCTACGTGCAAATTCACAAAATACTGAGCGCATTCACGGTCATAAACGTGCTTCGTATATTTCCCCAAAATACAAATTGAATTCTTTCAGTCTAATGGATACCATTAATACATGCCGAGTTTGCAGGCTTAGAAACGAAATGATTATATCCTCTGCTACCAATTAAACGAATGAACTCTGGCTAATACCTCCAGGCAATGGATGTGGCTGAAGGTGAATGGAGGTAGGCATAAGTGCAGCTCGTATGACGGCTAATAGAGCCCCATAATGGCCAACTTGTGCATTGCATCCTTCTTTCACATAAAAAATGTACAGCCTTTGTGGTATCAACTTCCTTTGTACACTTCTCTCTTGTGACCAGTCCTCCATGGAACGCCTAGTTCGGCATATATGTCCACATTGTCATTAGCCGTTCGGAAATGTTGGCTCCTTAGTACATAAACAAGCCAGCGACGAGTATAACTGCTGCGCCAAAGGTAGAAACAGATTTGGTTGCGGCGCCGCCGGTAACTGTAGGTGGCATGTTGTTGTCGCCGCCATTGCTGTCATTGTCTTGGTTGTCCTGGTTGTTGCCATTGTTGCCGTTGTTGCCATTGTTGTCGTTGTTGTCGTTGCTACCATTGTTGCCGTTGTCACCGTTGTTGCCATTGTTGCCATTGTTGCCGTTGTTGTTGTCACCGTTGTCACCTTGAGAGCCATCATGGTTAGGGGGGGCTTGGGTGGTAGTGGGAATCGTTGTAGTCTCGCCACCAATAACTGTCGTTACGCAACCGCAATCGTCAGACGGCATGTGCCCAGCACCATCGGAAGGAGAGCTGCCATCCGTTGGTTTTGTGGTTGAGTCACCTGTGGGCATTGTGGAAGTCGAGCAGTCTCTTGTCTTCGTGATGGTAGTGTCTCCTCCAGTGGGCTTCGTGACGGTAGTGTCGCCACCAGTTGGCTTCTTGGTGGTGGTCTCCTCTCCAGTGGGCTTCGTAGTGGCAGTGTCAGTAGGCTTGGTAGTGGGTGTGTCTCCTCCAGTCGGCTTGGTGGTGGTGGTGTCGCCTCCAGTGGGCTTGGTCGTGGTGTCACCTCCAGTAGGCTTCGTAGTGGTAGTATCGCCTCCAGTAGGCTTCGTTGTAGTAGTGTCTCCTCCAGTAGGCTTCGTGGTGGTAGTGTCGCCTCCAGTAGGCTTCGTGGTGGTGGTGTTGCCTCCAGTAGGCTTCGTGGTGGTAGTGTCAGTTGGCTTCGTGGTTGTGCTATCAGTTGGCTTCGTGGTTGTGCTGTCACCAGTAGGCTTCGTGGTGGTAGTGTCTCCTCCCGTCGGCTTCGTGGTTGTCCTGTCACCAGTAGGCTTCGTGGTGGTGGTGTCAGTTGGCTTCGTGGTTGTGCTGTCACCAGTAGGCTTCGTGGTGGTAGTGTCAGTTGGCTTCGTGGTTGTGCTGTCACCAGTGGGCTTCGTGGTGGTAGTATCGCCTCCAGTCGGCTTAGTAGTGGTGTCTCCTCCAGTAGGCTTGGTGGTGGTAGTGTCAGTTGGCTTCGTGGTTGTGCTGTCACCAGTGGGCTTCGTGGTGGTAGTATCGCCTCCAGTCGGCTTAGTAGTGGTGTCTCCTCCAGTAGGCTTGGTGGTGGTAGTGTCAGTTGGCTTCGTGGTTGTGCTGTCACCAGTAGGCTTCGTGGTGGTAGTGTCACCAGTAGGCTTCGTGGTGGTAGTGTCACCAGTAGGCTTCGTGGTGGTAGTGTCACCAGTAGGCTTCGTGGTGG